>MU612239.1:7678-24415 GCA_025201675.1 Cunninghamella echinulata
TTTTTATTTAATTGTTTTTTTTCTGCTTTTCCTTCCTTATTTTTTATTATTATTATATTAGTCGTTTTTTTTTTTTTTTTTTTACTACTCATTTTTTTTACTACTCTTTTTATTTAATTGTTTTTTTTCTGCTTTTCCTTCCTTATTTTTTATTATTATTATATTAGTCGTCAAGAACAAAGTGCCTGTTTAGGATTCTTATGGATGTCAAATGGTAATAGGTGTCTAAAATAATAACAATTTTTTGGATGCTTGCTTAATAAAATAATCACTAACTTTGCTTTTCATTGCTTTATATTTATAGGCAGCGGCACTATATTCAGTGTTATTGTCACTTATGGTATTGTTAAAACTTTGGATGGTGTTCATGGTATTCAAGCTTGGCGTTGGAATTACTTAGTATTCGGAATTATCACAGTGGTTATTGGAATTATTACTTTTATCTTTTTAATTGATACACCTTATTCTAAATGGTTAAAATTAACCGAAGAAGAAAAGAAAATCGTTGAAGAAAGAATTCAAGACAACGCTGTGGTAAAGGATAAAGTTGTCAAGATACATCACTATTGGGAAGCCTTACGTGAACCTCGTTATTATTTAATTGTCATTGCTGCTATTGCTAACAATCTTTCCAATGGTGGTTTAGTTACTTTTAGTACACCTTTCATTGCTACACTTGGTTTTGTGGTAAAGTTAATCATATACATATATACGAAAGTGGATGGAAGAATTAGATTGGGAGAAAAAAATAATAATAATTATTATATACTAATCATTATTTATTTTATAATTATAAATATAAACAGTCATTAGATGCTATTCTCCTTCAAATTCCTAGTGCTACAATGTCTGTTTTATTCATCTTTTTAGCCGTTTTCCTTCATCGCAAAACTGGAAAACTCTCTATTGCTTCAACTGTTAGCGGTTTGATTGCCATGTTGGGATGTCTTTTATTAGCTGTTTTACCACACACTGCTGTTAAATTATTAGGCTACTACTTAACATGGGCTTATAATGGTACTTATGTTGTTTTACTTACTATTATTGCAAGTAACGTTTCTGGTTATTCTAAAAAAGTGTTTTATAATGCATCTGTAATGGTAGCTTATACTGTTGGTAACTTTGTTGGTCCATTGGTAAATATATAAATAAATAGGATAAAATTGGCAATAACTTAATAATAGATAGATCATAATTATACTAACTAAAACTATTTTATTATAATTTCTTTTTTTCATTTTTAATTTATCATAGGTCATGTTGGACAATGAAGCTCCCGTTTATCTTTCTGGTATGATCGTTTTTATTATTGGTAACTTCGTGATCGTAGTATGTTTATTACTTTCTGTGTACTTGATGCATCGTGTTAACAAACAACGTCTTGCTAATGGTGTTTCTAAAACGGATGCTCATTTAGATTTAACTGATAAAGAAGATCCAAATTTCATTTATAAATTATAGATTCTCTTATTTTTATATATCCATTCTATTTATTATATCTTAATTATGTATTATTCTTATTCTTATTACTCTTATTATAGTCTTCTATTTATTTTTCATGTTATTTTTATATTTAATAAATAAAGTTCATTAACTATATAATTATTTTTTAATGTTTTTATTTTTTATGTGAAACGATTAGATATATTACTATAAGTTTAATTTTCTTAATATATTATGATAATCCAATGGCTGGGTAACCAAAAATTAAGAGGAGGAAATGTAAATTGAGGGTTATATATGATTTTAAGTTCAAAATACTCTGATTTTTTGCTCTAAAGAATGTGGAAAAAAATATCTGTCATCAAAATCAAAAAAAAAAAAGTGTTATATATGTTAATTTAATGGAAAAAGATATCAAGATAGATTTCTTCCCTTTCTATTTTTATTTCTATTTTAAAAAAATGGGATTTTTTCCCCAGATTTTTTCTAGACTGTTGGACAAAGAATACAAGTTGCCTATTTGAACTAAAAAGGCAATTACTAGTTTTAGACAAAAAGGAAAGATAATATAACGAAAACAAACTTTAAATGTTTGGTGTGTCTTTTTTATTTGACTTTTGGAAATTAGAATGACAAAAACAAAAAATCGTGCGAATTACTGCTTTTCTTGTTTCTTATTAAAAGAAAAGCATTAAATTCATATTAATTGGTCAAATATCGATATTTAATCTCCGAAAATCTATAAATTCAAACTTATTTTTCGATGTTTCCTTTTTTATTTGTTTCTCTTTTACTTTTTTTATTTTTTTATTTTTTCTTTCTTTAAAACAAAATATATATAAACTATCTATTACATTTATATATATTTAAAAGATGACAGATATTAAACAAATCGAAAAAACCGAAATAGATTATGTTGAAAAAACAGATATAGGGTCTATTAATAATGATTCAGAAAAAGATATAGTAGCATCCACTCCTCAAGTTCCTGTCGTTAAATCTGAAGCTGAAAGAAGACTTGTTAAAAAATTAAACTGGATGCTTTTACCTATAGCTTGGTCCATTGTATTTATTCAATTTGCTGATAAATCTGCTTTATCAGTGGCTGCAGTTTTAGGCATGTTAAAGGATACCAATACAACTAAAGGTCAATATAGTCTTTTAGGTAAGAATATAAAATAAAAGTAAAAGTAAAAATAAAATAAATATACCATCTATATATGTAAACTAATAATCATTTTTTTGTTATTTGTATTTTTTTTTTTTTTTTAAAAAGGTTCCATCTTTTATGTTGGTTTCATTTTATTTCAGGTAAAAAAATATTCTCACATAAATTTAAATTTTATAACTCAGTTTTTTAAAATTTTACAGTTTATTTAACTTTTTTTTTCATATTTAAATCTATTCTTCATATCTATTAAAAATAGATTCCAAATGCATATTTAATTCAACGTTTACCAACCAGTAAATATTTGGGCACCCTTATTGTATGTTGGGGGATTAGTGTTGCTTGCACTGCCTTATGTCAAAACTATACTCAATTAATAGTTTGTAGAGTTCTATTGGGTTTCTTTGAAGCTGCTACTTATCCATGTTTACTTATGACCCTCACTTCTTTATATCGGTAAAGTATATCTTATATTTTACATTTATAAAATATAGTAGCAAAGTTCAATCTTAAATAACTAACTTTATTTTTATTTTATTTTTTACTACTCGTTTTATTTTACTATTTTTTTTTATTTCACCACGTTTTTTTTTCCCATTTTGCCTCCTTATTTTCGTTTTCTTTATTATTATGTATTATGTAGTCGACAAGAACAAAGCGCTTGTTTGGGCTTTTTATGGATGTCAAATGGTTCAGGAACAGTATTCAGTGTTATCGTAACTTATGGTATAGCTAGAACTTTAGATGGCGCTCATGGTATTGCTGCATGGCGCTGGAATTATTTGATTTTTGGTATTTTGACTGTTTTTATTGGAATTATTACCTTTTTCTTCTTAATTGATACACCTTATTCTAAATGGTTAAAATTAACCGAAGAAGAAAAGAAAATCGTTGAAGAAAGAATTCAAGACAACGCTGTGGTAAAAGATAGAACTGTTAAGGTACATCACTATTGGGAAGCCTTACGTGAACCTCGTTATTATTTAATTGTCATTGCTGCTATTGCTAACAATCTTTCCAATGGTGGTTTGGTCGTCTTCAGTACTCCTTTTGTTGCTTCTCTTGGTTTTGTTGTAAGTTTTACCAGTCTAATAATAACAATAATAATAATTTCTTAAATGCATACGTAAATAAAAAGAATTAATTAATCCTTATATTATTATTATTACTATTATCATAAATAGTCATTAGATGCTATCCTCCTTCAAATTCCTAGTGCTACAATGTCTGTTTTATTCATCTTTTTAGCCGTTTTCCTTCATCGCAAAACTGGAAAGCTCTCTATTGCTTCGACTGTTAGCGGTTTGATTGCCATGTTGGGATGTCTTTTACTAGCTGTTTTACCACACACTGCTGTTAAATTATTAGGCTACTACTTAACATGGGCTTATAATGGTACTTATGTTGTTTTACTTACTATTATTGCAAGTAACGTTTCTGGTTATTCTAAAAAAGTGTTTTATAATGCATCTGTAATGGTAGCTTATACTATTGGTAACTTTGTTGGTCCATTGGTAAATATATAAATAAACTGAATGAAAACAATAAAACAATAATAATCAAATCACACATATTAATTATTTTTTTTTTATTTCGTATTCATTAGGTCATGGTAGAACATGAAGCTCCTGGATATCGTTCTGGTATGATTGTTTTTGTTGCTGGCAATTTAGCAATCGTGCTATGTTTATTACTTTCTATCTTCTTGATGTATCGCGTTAACAAACAACGCCTTGCCAATGGTATTACTAAAACGGATGCTCATTTGGATTTGACTGATAAAGAAGATCCAAACTTTATTTATAAATTATAAATTATAAATACCTTTTATTTTATTATTTAGTATCATTTGTATTTATCTATACCTTTATTATGTATTATTTTATATATTAGTTTTATTATGTGCTATTTATTTATTATTATTGTTATTATTGTCAGTGCCACTTATTATTTATGCAACTCTATGAAAAATAATAAATTAATATACACTGTTGCTATAGTAGCTCTTTTCTGACTTTTACAAACAAAAATTCTATTCCATTCTTTACCTAAATACCAATTTTACTGATGGACAAGAAAAAAACTCTCAAATAGTATACTAGACAATATAAATAAAATAATATTTTAAAATTACGAAACAAGATGGTCAAAAATCATTATTTATTTATTAATAAATTTTCATATTTTAATAAAAAAAATTAACAAAAAAAACTAAACAAAGATCAATTTTAATTAAGGTATATTAATAATTTTTTTCCTCTTTTCCTCTTATTTTTTAATTTTATTTAATTAGATCCACCATTTATTTTAGAAAAACAGTCTTCAAATACTTTATCAACAGAAGTAGCAGCACTTAAATCAAAACCTTGAATAAGGCATTCGATGATTTCTTTACCCTTTGTAGGAGATACAGGACTGTTACCTTCGGTACCTCCAGGCGCAGGTTGCTGTGGTTGTTGATCACCAGGTTGAGTAGGTTGAGTAGGTTGTTGGTCACCAGGATTAGTAGATTGTCCATCTTTTGGAGGAACAGCAGGTTGAGCAGGTTGAGCAGGTTGAGCAGGTGGAGCAGGTGCAGCAGGATGAGCAGAAGTAATCGTGTTTTTATTAGTATTATCAGCTACAGCAGGTGCACATTGAGCTAAAGCAATATAGCTTAAAAGTAATAAAGTGAAGTAAGAAGTTTTAACCATTTTGTAATTATATCTAAATAATAATAATAATAAAAAGAGAGAAGGTATTAAAAAATTATTCTTTATATATTAATTTTTTTTTATGTATATCTATGATGGTTAAAAACTAAATAATTTTTTTATTGATCAAAATTTTTTTTCTGTATTTTTATATTTCTACTTGCTATATAGTAAAGGAGCCCCATTTAATATTTTTAGTGCGGTTTAAAGCCAGCTTTAAAATTCTACTTGTAAAAAAAAAAAAAAAAAAAAAAAAAAAAACAGATATTTTCTTTAATACATTAAAATGCCGTGTAAACAAAAATATAATATAGTATAATAGTAATAATTTATATACAAAAAATGGATAAAATAATTAACATATATATAATAAGTATAAATGATATATAGTTATAAAAGTAAAAATTATTCATATTCAGGTAAAAATCCACCACAAATGTCATCTTCTTCATCTTCATCGATACAATCGTCACTATCTTCAAGTCTAAATTCATCGTTATCATCGTCATTATCATCTTTTTTAAACTGATGATGATTATTATTCTGTATAGTAGTATTTTTTCTATTTTTTAAAAACCGGTCCCAAGCCGAAGTATTATCGTTATGATTATCTTCTGTCTTTTTTCCGTATTCTTCATCAACTCTCGTATCAATCATTTGTTCCATCATTGCTCTTTTCTTTTGAAGGTATTCTTCTTTATTTTTTTTGGCTATAGCTTTCTTTATTTCATATTGCTGATGTTCATTCCAAGCCTATAATAATTCATATATATATATATATATATATATATATTAACTATTAGTTATTATTTATTTATTTTGATATGTTCTCCTTATATTTTGGTAGAAAATCACAATAATTTTATTTCTATTTTTATTATTTACCTCTAATAAAATCATTTCGTTTTCCTTGGCAACAATAATTCCATTGATTACAGGTACAGATTTTCCACGAGTAAATTCAAAATCAACCTAAAAGAAAGGACAGAAAAAAAAATACACTTGAATTAAATTAAAGTAAACCTTAATTAAAAATAAAAATAAATAAAACTTACAACAGCTTCTGCAAAATCAACCCCTAATTCTCTTGCTATCTTTCCTATGCCTTGAACTGTGATAAAAAATAATATAAAAAATGTGGTTATGTATTATTATAAGATTATTTAAAATTGCAATAAAAATATTAAAAAATAAAATAAGATAATTCTTACTTTCAATATGCACGGCACCTTCAGGTAGCATATCTGATGTAAATAAATCTACACGACCATACGTATTTTTTGTTATTTTACCCTTTGAATAAAATATAAAGAAAATAAAATAAACAAATAAGTTACTCTATACACACACACACACACACATATATATATATTACATCAATAACAGGTGGGGGTTGATAAGGTTCAGTTTGCCAATATCCATAACAATCAGATAATAAAACTTCGCCGTTTAATTTAGCATCTTCTTGTAATCTTTTTTTTTCTAATGTGAATGCGCGAGATTGGACTTGTTTAATGGGCAGTTGATTTTTTGAAATGACTCTTCCTTTTTTCATCCAAGTTTCTCTTGTATGTAATTCATGAACACATGATCTAGGAAATATCTTTTCACCTTTGATATGGCCAATCACAATACTTGCATCATCCATTGGGTAAATTACTTCGAATTTTTTTAAATGACATTGTAATGCATAAAGTGGGTGGTTTTTAAATTCTTTTAAAGAGGTTGGCATACGCTGATGTTGATGTAAATTCATGAAGGACTCCTGTTCTAATTCATCCCTTTTCTTTTTTTGTTGTTGATGATGTTCAGAATACATTGGGTGTAAACTTGTTAATAAAATATCTGACCATAACTTCCATCCACCTTGTTTTTCCTTTTTGGTCAATACCCTTTCTCTTAATCCTATGGCTTTTTGTAAACGGGTGGAGTACCGTTTTGTCACATCAACCACATGTCGGATATTAATATTACTAGATATGTTTTCATCTATAGATGGTTCTTCAAAAGCTAGCACCCACGATAGTTGTAAACGCCGATCAGATATAGCTGGTTCCATTTTATTTGGTTCGTTATAATATTGTCGTATAGGATCAATAGTTATCCATTTTTGTTGATGAGGATTCCATATTTCATTCCAACAGGTTGGTGGTTTAGCTTTTTTATTTTGATAATCATATTCAACAGATATAGACTTTTTAGTATTTTTAATTGGTTTCATAGAACGCGATTGTCTTATTGGGAAATTTATTTTAGTAGCAATTGATTTATCTATACCATTGAAAAAATAAATAATGAAGCAAATAATGGTGTTTGAATAAACGCCGTATAAATAATATAATTATGTTACTATTATTACTAAAACTGCTATATATATATATTACCAGTAAATGATTTTGATGAAGAAGCTGATGTGGATGGATCCTTTTTAGTATTAGTAGTATTATGTGTTGGTATACGATATGGAATAGGTTGCAATGAAGCCACTAATCGGGTTTCATATCCCAAAGTACGTAAGATAGCCGTAAATAGTTGTGTAGATATATCGCTGGAGCCTGATTTTTTGGCAAGATAATCAACAAATTCTACCGGGTCATGGATTACCTCACTATCTTGTATATTTATCTTTTCCATATGAGCTTTTAATGACTTTATAAACACAAGTTAATAATCCATTTAAAATTAGAAAAATAAGAAAGAGAGTTTAATCCTATATCGTTTTTATTCCCATATATATATTCATTTATTTATTTAGTTATTTATTTTATTACTTGTAATAAGTTTTCATCCGTTGTTGTTAGTGGTGAATCAAGTTGATATTCGTCATACGATCTAGTTACTAAGCCTTGAGAAATGACTGTAAAATAATTATTCCACCAACTCATTAGCCATTTTAAAGTAGTTGAAAATTCATAATCAGATTCTTCTTTTCTTTTATTTTGATTTTGAATATAATCAGGTATAATGGATAAACATACTGACTATTTATTTTTAAAAGAATAAAATAAAATAAATCAAGTTGATAAAGAAATAACATTATCGTAAACTAATTATAATTATAATTATTACTAATATTATCATTTAAATATACCTGAACATCTTGTCTTGAACACCATCTATTACGGATTAAAAAATGACCGATAAGTAGTACAACATGACTATTATGCATCCAATCTCTTAATTGTCTTTGATATGCCATTTCCCATTTCGATTTTCTAATTATTTTTTTAAATAAAAAATAAATTGCAAAATATTACTTAGTCCTATTTTTTTTTTTTAAAAAAAAAGGCGTTCTTCTTTTATATTATGAATAATAATACTATACTTTAATATAGGACGAGGTGCTTTAAAGACTATTTCCACAGGCTTATATTCTACTTCTTGCTGTTGCTCTTGATCTAAATCATATTGCAATTGCTCATCATATTGTTGTTGTTGTCGTTGTTGATAGGTTGGTAATTCAATATTTTCCCAATCAATAGAATCGTCATCGTCGTCGTCGTCGTCTTCTTCTTCTTCTTCTTCTTCTTCATTTTCTTCTTCTTCTTCTTCTTCTTCTTCTTCTTCTTTTTCTTTTTCTTTCTCTTCTTCCTCTTCTTCCTTTATTTCTATTGGTTTATATAATGAACTCTGATTTGATTCGTATTCCATATTAATTAGTTGATTTGTGTCGAGATCATTATTGTTTATATTATTAGTAGCATCTTTATTATATTTTCGACGTTTCGATGAACGTTTTTCAACAGTGATGGTATGATGTGCTTTATTTTTTTTATGGTTTGCCATTGAAAAAAAAAAAAATAGAATACAAAGAAAATAGTTTAATTTCTTTAGTTAGAAAAAGAAAAAAAGGAAAAAAAGACTGTGCCTCCTCCACGCTACAAAAAAATCGGTGTTTTAAAATTCGTGCGCGTAAATTTTTTTTTGGTTTCTTCAAATTACTAAACAAACTCATTTTATTTTTTTGAAAATAAAATAGAATATACGATATATATAATACCGCTTTATTTTTAAATAACCTTTTTATAGGATTTGGAAATACTATATATAATAGTCGTTATTTTATATTATATTAGCTTTGTACTAAGCCATTCTACCTTGATAACTTTCTAATAGTTCATAAATATAGGTTAATGTATATATAGAGTTTTATTTTATGTGGATATATTATAATTTCATATCTATTAGTTTATTAGCCATGGAGATGAACAATATTATTTGGATGGAGTTTATTCTTTAAATAATCAGTTGGCATTTAAGGCCATCCAATGGAAATTGATCATTATAAAGAAAATGATGTACTTATATAATAAATTTTCATGCCTACTGACTTATCTTTAGAGTTGAATTAATGCTTGAAAATTATTCTTTAAATAAACACGTGAATACTTGAGATAATTTTATGAAAAGTAGCGTATATATAAAGATTGACTATGCCATTACTCTATTAAAATTTCATGCCAATTGATATGTTATTTAAAATGGTGATTCAATATTTAACTTGAATATTGTTCGTTGTATAAACCAGTAGATATTCAAAATTAATGTAGGAGAATTAACATATATAGAGAGAATAATATGCTAGTGAATTATAAATTTCAAGACAATTAATTTGTTATTTTAAAAATTAAACGAGTATTCAATATATATATTAAGCTAGTTGAAGTGTTTTTTTTAAAAAGAAATGTTATTGAAAATATATTAATATTTTTTTCATATTAATATACACATAGATCAAGAAGAAAAAGAAAAAGAAATGGGTAAAAAGTAATTGTAAGTCACTGCTCAATTATGAATATAGATTATTTATTTTAGCGGGGATGTAAAAGGATTAATTCAAAACAAGTTTTTATAACTAAACTCTTTCAGGAAAGACAACTTATTTTTATTATATAAGAAAGGAGTTTTAAAGAAATTACTTGATGTTGTGTTATTTCTTTTAATAGTTTAATTTAGAAAATTAAAAAAAGATTAGAATTTTTTTGTCTTTATCTTTTTTTCTATATTTTATTATTATAATAATAATATAATATAATATATAAACATATATATATATATATATATATATATATATATTACATATATAAGCAATAAATAATATAATAATGAAATTTTAATAATAATTTCATATATTAAAGTTATCATCACCATTACAATTAAAAGGGGAATATGTCATAGTAAAATGAATTTTTGTAACATATATATTTTTAAAAGACCGCATAGGTAACACAATAGCTTACAGAATTATTTAACGCTTTCAAATTTTTTTCTCCTTCCTTTTTTTTCTTTCTTTTTTTTTTTCTCTTCTTCCATTTTTTCTTCTTCTTTTACTACTACATTAATTTATTTGATCAACAAATATATAAAATAATATATATATACCTATACATTCCTTTCTAATCTTACATCCTTTTATTTTATTTTATAATTTTAAATAATACATTTTTTTAAAAAAAAACTTCATTTTGTATTTTAAAACCATTTAAAAAAGAAAGATATATTTATCTACCTATCTACTTTAAAAAAAAATGTACTTTAGTAAAAAAAAAATCATTATTTTATTTAATATCATCACGTTATTGGAAACCGCTTTTGGAACCAACGTTATTCACTTACCACTTCAACGAGTATCCCTTAAAGAAAATGAACACTTGATGAAACATAAAAAAAGAGACGATAGTTCACTATTATCTTCTATTTTTAAAAATGCTGATAATATGAATAATAATAATATGAATGATCAAACAGTAGCTTTATTAAATGATGTGGAAATTCATCAATATGGAATCCAGGTACAAGTAGGTACACCAAGCACATCCTTTTTGTTATTATTAGACACAGGAAGTTCTGATACATGGGTCCCTTCTATTAAATGTCAACGTGCCAATGGATGTGTTTCCAATCAAAAATATGACTCTTCTTCCTCTTCTACTTTTATATCTCGCCCTGAAAAAGTCAATATTACATATGCGATTGGGTATGCCACTGGGGATTATTTTCAAGATCAATTCAGTATAGGAAAAAATAAACAATTTGCCATCAAAGATCAAGTCCTTGTACGCATTGATGATAATAAAGGTCCTATTGCAACTCAAGCTCACCCAAGTAAAGATAGTACTATTATCGACGGTATTTTTGGTGTTGGGTATCCTGCTGGAACATTAATGGCTATGGATAAAAAAAATAAAGAAACCTATTTGCCTTTTATTATGAACTTATGGAAACAATCTTTAATCAAGGAACCAATTTTTTCTTTATCCATGAAACCTGATTCTTCTAATGATAAAACATCGGAATGGCTTGGTGAACTAGTATTAGGTGGAATTGATGATTCAAAACACACAGACCCTATCGAATATACTAAAGTAATCCCTAACGAAAAGAGTGGTAAATATTCACATTGGTTGGTGAATGTATTAGGTTTTCGTTTTGAAGGGAAACCAAATAATTTTAATAATTTCCGTTTTGTTGAAAAAACACCTTTTATTGTGGACACTGGCTCTAATTTCATGTATTTACCTAGTGGATTAGCAAATACTCTTGCGAGCCATATCACTGGAAAAGAAATTTCACCCAACACTACTTTTTATAATGTGGATTGTAGTTTATTGAAAAACGATGATACACCTGCTATTCATGTCATGTTCCCCACTGAAAAAAATGCTACCGTCAGTTTCCCTATGTCTATTCCTGTTTCTAAATTAATTGGTCAAACTGCTGAAGATGAATGCTTTTTATTATTCATGCCTAATCCTCCTAATACTGCTTTTACTTTGGGTAACTTTTGGATTCGCCATTTTGTTTCTGTATTTGATTTTGGTAAAAATCGTATTGGTTTTAGTAAATATAGTACTTCCAACATTTTATAATTTAATTAAATATCATATATTCCCCCTTTTATATATATTTATATATTTATATATATATTTTAACTATCACTCCTTTTCTCCTTTTGTTTTGCTTTTTATATACTTTCTACTTGATTTTTTTTATTCATTCATTCATTTTTATTAGAAAAAGAATAATAATAATTGTAACTCATGTATTAAAAGATTCTTATTTATTTTTTATTTATTTTATTAATTGGAATAATAACAAATATTCTTTAATAAAAACCATCATCCTCACCTTCATTATTCATATAATTTTCTATAATACGCTTCCCTTAATGATTTTAACTGAATCTTTAGGTCTATATAAATAAATATAAGAAGGAAAAAAGAATACGAATATTTAATCTTTTTATTATTACTCTCCTATTTTTATATTTATATTCATATTTATAAATTTTACCTATCTTGACCATCTGTAGCTACTAAACCCATTCTCTTAACTATATTCATTCCATCAGCTACACGACCAAAGATGGCATGTTTTCCTAATTTTCAAATTATATATAAAGTTAGTTAATAAATGGTATATATATTTACTAGTAATATACAATAAAATAATTTAAAATCAGGAAAGTTATGTATAGATATATACCGTCAAGCCATGGGGTAGGTGCTAATGTAATAAAGAACTAGAGTAGATATATATAATTATATATATAATAATAATAATATTATTATTATTATTATGGTCATTATGATTGTGATTATTACAAATAAAATAAATGCATCATCCATATTTTTATTTAGTCATTTATTTATATCTTCATTTATATAAGTGTTATTATTATTATAAATGTTTACCTGTGATCCATTTGTATTAGGTCCAGAGTTAGCCATGCTAAGAATCCCTGCTCCTGTATGTTTTAATCCTGGATGAATTTCATCAGCAAACTTTTCACTAATATACAAATATATATAAAAGAAAGAAAAAAGAATAGAATAAATGATAAGCTTATTTACTATTTTTTTATTTTTCTTATTTTAATTTTAATCACTCTTTTTCTTTTTAATACCCATAAATAGACTGTCCACCACGTCCAGTACCTGTTGGATCACCACCTTGAATCATAAAATCCTATTTTGAAAATATCATAATACATATACATATATATATAATGTTCTTAGTGAATAGAGCTATATAATACAGAAAATATTTATATTATATATAATAATGAAAGATATTTACTGCGATAACACGATGGAACTATAGTAAAAAATCATAATAAAATAGAATAAACATGTTAATTTATTTATATTTCGCTGGTTTATTTATACTTTCATGTTTTATATTGTCTTCATATATATGTATCGTTTTTTTTAAAAAAAAAAAAAAACTTACACTAACACCGTCATAATAACCGCGTTTGGCCTAGTATAAATATATGGGTTAATATATAATAGTATTTTAATTTTCAGCTGATTTTTATGATTTATATTTTGCTGTATTATAATTGTTTTTCTATATTACCAATTCATAAAAGTTTTTACAGGTTCTACAAAAAGAGAGATAAAGAGTATATTTTTTATGTAAATACAAGATTGAATCGATGATCTACTTATTTCATTTTTTCATTGTTATATTGGTTCGTACTTGACTATATGATCTATTTCTTACTTTGGTGCATGGTTCCAGTATAATTCTATTTCAATAGGACCCATTGATGTTTCTAAAAGTACATTTTTTTTATCAGACATGATATATTATTCTATATTTTTATAATTAAAAAATAAAAAAGGAAGAGGGAAAAAAATTAATGGCTCTTTTTTTTTTTTAAATAAAAAACTATACTCTCATTTTTTTTTAAATTCCGCCAGTAGTTTTTTTTTGGAATTTCTTTCTCTCACCCATCCTCCTACTCATTTGTCTACCAAATTAAAATCGCCAAAAAACCACTTTTTTTATACACATGTATTTTTTTTTTTAAAAAAAAAAAAAATATTTTTTGTGTCAATTTGGAATTTTTTTTTTCCTTGATCATTTCACAAATCTCGAGATTAAGCGCCAAGTCAGGCTCATAACGTGCAAGACTACACGCTCCATCTAATAAAAAAAAAAGAATAGAATAGAATTAATTGCTTTTGTTAATTATACTTTATTTTATTTCGAGTGGTTTTTACACAAGAATAAAAATAAGAAGGGAGTAAGCCAAAAAAAAATGACTGGCGGAATTTGAAAAAACGATATTGCCATAAATTTTTTATAAATTTATTTTCCATCACTTATTTTTTCTTTTTCACCTTACCACTTTTATTTAAATAATAAAAATAATAATAAAAAAAAAAAATGGGATCACCTACTAGATCACAGAGAGAAAGGCGACAAAGATCAAGATCACGTTCACCTTCTCATTCATCGTCAAGAAATAGATCACGTTCACCTCCCCATTCATCCTCAAGAAATAGATCACGTTCACCATATTCTTCATCCTCAAGACATAGATCACGTTCACCTTATTCATCATCCTCTCGATATAAAAAACGATCACCATCACCTCGTTCAAGGAACAAATATTCTAACGATAAAAGAAGAGGAGGAGAGGAAGAAGGAAGTAGAGATAGATTATCTAAAGAAGATTATAATAATAAAAATAAAAATAAAAGAAATGATAATAATAGAAAAAGACAACAACAGCAACAACAATATACCTGGGGTGGAAGAAAATCACCAGAACAAGAAGAAGAAGAAATAGAAATGGAAAAACCTAATTTTGGATTATCAGGGAAATTAGCAGCTGAAACCAATACTGTAAATGGTGTAGAATTAAAATATATTGAACCTCCAGAAGCAGCAAAGCCAAAACAACATTGGCGTTTATATGTATTTAAGGGCACCGAACAACTAGGTAAGCAAATAAATAAACATGATAGGATGCAATATTTAAACAAACGATTTTTTTATGTATATATATGTATATTTTTTAATAGAGTTACTTCATATTCATCGACAAACTGCTTTTTTATTTGGCCGAGATCGCGCAGTAAATATATTATCCTTTTTTTAACTTTTTTTTTATTTGTTTATATTTACATTTATATCTAATCCTTATCTTTTTTATTTTATTTATTTATATATGTATATTTATTTTAGGTTGTAGATATTCCAATAGATCATCCATCGTGTTCAAAACAACATGCTGTATTACAATATCGGCAAGTGCTTGATAAAGAAATCAATGAAAGATTGGTGAAACCATTTATTATTGATTTAGAATCCACCAATGGGACGTTTATTAATGGAGAGCAAATACCTCCAACAAGATATGTGGAATTAAAATTAAAAGATGTCATCACTTTTGGTCAAAGTACAAGAGAATACGTATTATTACATGCGGATTAGAGTAGAATATATTTATATTTATATTTATTTTTATTAATTGACCGATAATATATATAATATGTATAATAAAAAAAGTTATCAAAAGGTAGTTATAAAAAAGAAATGAAAAAAGGTATATCTATATATATATAAAGTGAAAGAGAAAAAAAAAAAAGAAAAGAGATATGGAAAATGAAATAGAAATAAAAATGAATAAATGAATGAATGAATATATAAATTGAATAAAAAATAAAGAAAAAAAAATTAAATGGAAGAACGTCTATTTAAAAAGAGGTCGTGATTATAAAAAACATCATCATTGGTATAATCATCGACAACGATAAAAGGGGGAGAATTGTGTTTTAATGGAGGAGAAGGAAGGGAGGGGGGGTGAATGACAGTAAGATGGTGATTTAAATACATAAATCCACGCCATTCTTCACGCGATGATCGATCAGCAGGTTCCAATACAACCTGAAAGGGAATAGGGAAAGCCACATCTGTTAAAGTCAATGTTGATCTATCATCCGATAAAGCTTCCAATCTAACTTGATTCTTTTGATCAAATCGACACATCCCTTTGAATCCTTGCTCATTATCTTGTTCAAACCACCAATAAGGTATCAACGATCTTCTTATGTTATGATTTAAATATAAAGTATCCTCTTGATAAGAATGCTGATTATGATGTTGATGTTGTAATAAATTAGGTGATGAATGGCCTTTTTGTTGATGCTTAGGAACTATTAATTGGGTCACTGGTCTTTTTTTCTTTTTTAATGAAGATGAGCTTTTTTTATTTTTTAAATTAGATTTACTAGCTGATGTAGTAGGAGATGGAGGTGGAAGATTAAAATAAACAAGAATGGGTTTTTGGGATAATTCAATAGTACAAGTGGGCTCATGTTGTTGGAAAGCATTTTCAAGAATAGATTGTTGATCAGGTTTGAATTGAATCCATTGCTGAGAAGAAGATGGCATGACATACGACCATACAGGCTCTAAGGTTCGAAAAATACCACGCGTTTCTTGATCATTGGTTTGAAGACTAGATTGACTACTGGATAATGATGACATTGATTGGGTTGGAGAGTGGATTTTTGATCTTTTATTGTTTTTATCATCATTATTATTTTTAGTAGAAGACTTTTTTTTAAATAAATTAAACTTCATTTTTATTACTGTTATTTTATAAACTTATGCTCTTAGATATATAGGAAGCTT
>MU612240.1:0-16914 GCA_025201675.1 Cunninghamella echinulata
TTTTTTTTTTCTTTTTTTTTTATATGTATATATGTATATATATATACATATTCATTTCAAATAATAATAAAAAAGTACATAAAGATAATTAAGAAATGAGAATAAAAATGTGGACATAAGTATACATTTATTTATATTTAAAAGTAAAAAAGGATTTTGTACGGATTGGTGAAAATATAAAAAAATTAATATTTTGAATAGAATAATAGGTTTATAACTGGATAGAGAAAAAAAATGAATGGTGCTATCTAATTTTTTTTATAAAAATCAATTTTGATTTCTTTTTTATAATATTGGCCTTAATCTCTTTTACTCAAGTTGATAATCTGGTATTATCCGAGATAATTGACTATCCTTACTCTTTTTATAATTCTTTTTTTTTTTTTTTTTTTTGGCGAATATTTCATCTAATCTTCGTGTCAAATATTTACCAGGTTTTTTTTTATAGTTAACTTTAACAAACACGACGGTTTTTAGTGATATAATATTCTGTCTTCAAGTGAATTTTTATATTAATATAATAACTTTTACCTCTATCATACATTGTCATTTTAACGATGGTTTGGTGAGGTGTAATGATATTCTAGTAGCAGCTTATTTTTTATTATTATCGAATAAATTCTACTCTTTTATTTCAAAGTGATTATTATCATTTATTATTTACTATTTTTTAAAATTTAAATAAATTTTGCATAAAAAAAGGATAGATAGAACTTAGATTACCTTGTTTTCACTCAGTTATTATATAATTAATCACTTTTGTTTTTTACTCTGAGTTTATTTTTTATCACAAATGGTATTTTAAATACAAATACTATAAAATTAATATTAACCAATGTCTTTTTTTTTAATAATATTTTATTATTCATGCAGCATACATGCTCCAGAACTCAAAAGAAAAAGAGGATATAGAGATTGATGAAGTTTAAATTTTAGAGGCAGTTTATCGCTTGAGGGGAAGCTGGAAACGTGTCGAACAAAAAAAAAGGCGGAATTTAAATTCATAGGTTAATAAATTTATTATTAAAACTAATTCTTTTTTTTACTTTCGTTTGTTATTTTATTTTATTTATTCTACCATCTAAAACGCGTTGACTTTTATCCTCTTTTGATTCATTAGTGCATCATGATTGGATTATCAAATCGTTTATGGTTTAAGATAGTACTGCTTTTTAGTTTAATTGGATTTGTGTTTGCTTTCGATACAAAAGTCGCCAAAACCACTATTTCTATCCCAAACAACTTTAGAAATACAAAAGTACTTCGTGTAATAGATACAAGATCTAGTGTTGTTCAAGAAGAAATTGCTATTCGGGTCAAAAATATTAATAGTAGTCCAGTCGATAATTATATTTATGCAGTTGAAAGTTCAGTAGATGATCATATTGCTTCTATTAATGCCGTTTTAAGACAAGAACCAAAAACTCCACTTACTATTGAAAAAGCTGGTTTTGACTCGGAAAAGTAAGTTTGAAGTAATCATAATATAATATAATATAATATAATATATATACATTACTTTTTATTTGTTTATTTACTTATTATTATTATTATTAATGCTTATCCTTTCTTTTTTTTGGGGGATGACAACTATAGGGAACTTCAATTATACAAAATAACATTTGATGAACCTCTTGGAGCTGACCAAGATATCCGTATAACCATTAAAATCTCATACACACATACATTAAAACCTTTACCAGCAAAAATTCCTCAAGTAGCTCGACAGCTTTTAACGTATAAAGGAAACGTATTTTTGTTCTCTCCTTATGTAACTGACGAAGTAAAAACTACTGTAGTGTAAGTGAATCCTGATATGAAAATAAAACATCATTATATCTATATAGTTTTATATTAATATCCTGTACTTATCTATTTTTCTTTTCTATATTTTTTTTTTAAAAGATTACCTTCATCAAACATTGTTTCTTTTACAGGTGGTGATTCCGTTCAACAAAAAGGTAACAAGCTCGTATATGGTCCATTCCACAATATAGGAGCAGAATCATTTCAACCTCTTGATTGTCATTTTGAATCTTCAAACCCATTGATCACTATTACTTATCTTCAACGTGATTTACAAGTATCTCACTGGGGAAATAATCTTGCTGTGGAAGAACATTATACTTTAAGAAACGACGGTGCAGAGTAAGTGGTTAAAATAAATAAATGAAATTAATTCTTATAAATTTATAAGTATATGTTTATTTATCGAATTTTTTCTTTTCTACTCTATTGTTGTTAAATAATTGTATTGAAATTATAGATTAAATGAAAATTTCAATCGTGCTCGATATATGCTTTCTTCACAAATCCATAGTGCAACCAATTTATTAAAATCCTTGACATTAAGATTTCCTGTAGGAGCTACTGATGTTTATTATCGCGATGAAATTGGAAATGTATCAACATCAAACTTTAGATATGAACGTGACTCATCTGTCCTTAATATTAGACCTCGTTACCCTATATTTGGCGGATGGAATTATAATTGGTATCACGGCTATAATGCTCCTCTTAGTTCATTCCTTCGTTCTTACAAAGATGAATATATTTTAAATGTTAATTTTGTGGAAAATACTAAAGATATGGCTATTGATAAAATCAGATTACAAATCACACTCCCAGAAGGCGCAAGGTAAGTAGATTAAATATATATGTATTTACATGAATTAAATAGTAAAAAAAAAGCTTATCATGGCTATATATTCATATATATATATTATTTATTTATATAGTGATGTAAACGTACATTCACCTTTTGAATTGGATTTAATTGAACACTCAAAATTATATACAAACTTTGATTCAACCGGTCGCTATCTTATCACATTGGAAAAACACAACGTAGTATCTGATTACGAGAAACCTATCCAAGTAAGAGAAATAAAAACAGAAAAGAAGAAAAAAGAGGAAGTATATATGAATAATGGAATATTAATTCTCTTAATTTATTAATTTAATCTCTATAGATCACATACAAGTATTCAACCTACTATTTGTTGCAAAAACCTTTAGTAGTATCCCTTGCCTTATTCTCTTTATTTACTCTCAGCGTGATTATTTCAAAACTTCCCGTTTATATTGGAAAGAAAAAGGTAATTGCATTATAGAGTTTAAAATCATATAGGTTTTAGAAATGGTATATACTCAGCTTTTTTTATTTCTATTTTTTTATTTTTATAGAAATTGGAACTAAAAACAGAATAGATAACAGTCTACATTTATATTAAACGTGATAGTTTTATTTTAATAATATAAAATAAAATGTTATAAAAACTATAAATTGATTTCAAATAATAAAATATAATAATAATAGTACGGAAATTTAGCAATATAAAAAAATAAATAAAAATAAAGAGCAAAAGTAGAAAAGAGTATAAAAGAAGCACAAAGACATAAAAGAAAAAAAAAAAAAAAAAAAAAAAAAAAAAAAGAAAAAAGAAAAAAAAAGAGTATAAGTATTTTAATTATTGTTTATAAAATTAACTACTTGTATGAATATGAAATAAATATATTACACTCTCATATAGTTTTATTTATCAGGAAAGCCAGTACTAAGAGAATAAAATTAGTAGAATTTACACACACACACACACACATATATATATATATATATAATAAAAGATATTGTATAGAATTATCTTTCCAAAATAAAAATGAAATACATTGATTGCATAAATCATTCATATTAGCCCAGACGAGAGAAAAAGGGGAAAGCTGGATTTTTTAATTTCCATCAAAAAGGCTGTGGCAACTCTCTTTTTTTATCATCCAGTATTTTGTAAATGATTATTATAAAAAAACTTATTTTAATATAAAGGCTATTAAGTATTGATTATGAACAATGGAACTATATTAATAAAAATATTTTTTTTATAAATCATTAAAGTTTCTTCAAAAATTTTACACTTAAAAATAAGTTGCATGAAGATTGTCCCTACATACATATATTATCGTTTTTAGGTGTATTATTTTTTTTTCACAAATAAACAAATAAATAAATCATTAAATGATTGATCAAAGAGGAAAAGGATACCATTTTAGCATTAGCATTTTATTCCTTTTGTTAATTGATATCAGTATAAAGGATCATCTATTTTTTTCATCCTGTTGTTTTAAATGTAAAATTGTTTTATTGTATACATGTTAAAGAAAAAAAAATTATATATATAAATAAATAAAAAAAAATGTCTTTGAAAAAATTATAATCAACTTTTAGTTTGCTTCAGCTTCTAAAACAGTACCACGCTTAATCTTACCCCAACCAATAAGACTATAATATTTTTATAAAATAAATAATATAATGATAATAATCGATAAGTAAAAAAAAAATCACAACTAGTTATATATTATAATTATTATTATTTAACTACTTACCGCCAGTGTCTTTCAATCTTTCTAGATAAAGCAACTTTATCACCAACTTCAGTACAAGTAGGACCAGTCAATACAATCTTGGCTAAATCAGCTTTAACACCAACTACACGACCACCAGTAGATACGGAACCAATATTTACTAAAAGTAATTCGTTCTTAGTAAGTTTAGATACCTTAGCTTGTTTTTTATCATCTGTTTTGACACCCAATAAACGACGTAACAAGAAATAAGAAACTTCAAGTTCAGTATAAATGGAAGGAAGAGTACCAGGATATCCAAGTACTTGACCAACTAAACGATCACCACGACAGAGAGTAGGATCCATTTGTGTACCAACACCAATCAAACCACCAGGTACAGCAAAGTCCAATTTATTTGTTTCAGCAGCTAATGTAAGAATTCTAGACAAAATAGGACGAGCACGGATTTTACCTTCCGCATCTTTGATGATTACACCAGGGCGTACTTCAATTTCATCACCGTTTTTCAATACACCTTTCAAAATGGAACCACCAGCAACACCACCTTGTAATTGTTTAACATCAGCACCAGGTTTATTGATATCGAATGAACGAATCACAATTAAACGAGGATCAGCTGTGAAATCACGTACAGGGACAGGGATTTTTTTGGTAATATATTCGTTGATAGCATCAATGTTGTATTTAAGTTGGGCAGAAATAGGGATAACTGGAGCACCGTCAGCAACGGTACCTATATAAATAAACAATAATAATATTAAAAAAAAAATAGTTTATGAAATAAATAAATAACCGTACAATTGCTTTATTTAGCACTATACCATTTTATACTATTTCCTTTTATTTACCTTTAACAAATGCAAGAATATCTTCATGTTGTTCTTGAGCAGCCTTTTCTTTTACAAGATCCACCTTATTTTGAAGAATAATGACATGCTTAAGTTTCATAATTTCAATAGCAGCTAAATGTTCAGAAGTTTGAGGCTGAGGACATGATTCATTACCAGCAATAAGTAAAAGAGCAGCATCCATAACTGCGGCACCAGACAACATAGTAGTCATAAGAATATCGTGCCCGGGACAATCGACAAAAGAAACATGACGAACTAATTGATATTTGCCACCGCAACCAGGTCTTTCACAAGGAGGATTATCTTCTTTAGCAGAACCATAGGAACGATAACATCTAGGACGAGGACATTCTTCGTTACTACACTTGTAAATTTTAGCATTTGCATAACCTAACTTGATAGTAATATTACGTTCCATTTCATTTTGAAATCTAACGGTCTATATAAGTCCCGTTTTTTTTTTAAAAAATAATAGTAATGATAATCCATGATGGTAATAAAAAATAATAGAAAATAAAAGCATATCATATTAGTATTAGTGCAAAATGTGGATATGTATACAGTAAAAGTTAGCTGCTGCCCATTATATATGTATATTATTACCTGAACACCAGAAATGGCTTTTACTACAGTTGATTTACCGTGAGCTACATGACCGATAGTACCTATTTGCATATAAAACAATGACAACAACAATAATAATTATAATGTTTATTAATAATATAATCGCTAAAAAAAAAGCGTCCAATATATATTTTTGTATCGAAGTCATCTAAACAGATCATCTTTTTTTGCTGTTGTTTAAATATATAAATAAAGTCATGCTGACAAAATCGTAACAACTAAGAGAGTTGAATCGTTATGAATCTTCACTTTACCGATATTGATAGTAGCTTGTTTGGAAATAACTTCTGGAGACAATGGTGTTAATTTAGACACGTCAATATCCACTGTTTGTGTTTCAACCATTCTATAAAACCAATACAATATTGTAATAAAAAATATATTTAATACAAAATGTAAAATATAAGATGGAATAAAATAGTAATAAATTCATTATATAAAATAACAAGACTATATTACCTATTGGAAGTCTCTTTTTTTAAGAAAATAATAAACTAAAAAAAAGAAAGAGAGAGAGAGAAAAAAAAAGTTGAGTTTGTATTTTTTTTTTTTGCAAAAAAAAATATAATATTCACAGTCACCTATTGTAAATTTCTTCTCCTCGCTCTCTCTCACTGTCTCTTTTTTATTATATAAAAAAAAATATTTTTATTAATATAATTCCATTGTTCATAATCAATACTTAATAGCCTTTATATTAAAATAAGTTTTTTTATAATAATCATTTACAAAATACTGGATGATAAAAAAAGAGAGTTGCCACAGCCTTTTTGACGGAAATTAAAAAATCCAGCTTTCCCCTTTTTCTCTCGTCTGGGCTAATATGAATGATTTATGCAATCAATGTATTTCATTTTTATTTTGGAAAGATAATTCTATACAATATCTTTTATTATATATATATATATATATATATATCTTTCTTTTTGTTTTTTATTTTTATTATTTTTTATTCAAACATCTCTAATATTATATATTTTTTTTGGTTTAAATTGACCAAAAATAAAATTATACACTAAATAATTTTATATATGATACCTCTGCCATTTTTCCATAACATTTTAATATCATTTATCCTTTAACTGATGTTTATTTGTGAAGTCATTTTTTACTTAAAAAACATCTATTTGTCTCTCTTTTTATTTTGTCCCTTTTTCTTTTTCTAACTTTAATTATTACAATATATATATAAATTCTACTAATCCTATTCTCTTAGTACTGGCTTTCCTGATAAATAAAACTATATGAGAGTGTAATATATTTATTTCATATTCATACAAGTAGTTAATTTTATAAACAATAGTTCAAGTATTTATACTCTTTTTCTTCTTTTTTTTTCTTTTATATCTTTGTGCTTCTTTTATACTCTTTTTTACTTTTGTTCTTTATTTTTTTTTTATATTGCTACATTTCCGTACTATTATCGTTATATTTTATCATTTTATTTTATTTCATAATATTTTTTTTATTTATGTTTATATTTTTTAGAAGAACTTTTTATTTATAATTTGTGCATTCTTTCAAGGTTTGCAATCAACGGCAGAGTTTCCCTGCGGGCTCTCGTTCTTTGATTTGGGATGAGGAGGGATAAAGCTCAACTAGGTGGCCGTTAGACCACTAAAAGACCTCTAAAAAAACTTTCAGAAATGGATGACTCATAAATTGTAGCTATTACTCAGCTATAAACTTGTAAAAATTGAAGCAAGTTTATATTTTATAAAATTGAGAAATGTAATTTTTTCTTAAAAAAAGTTTTGATTGCAGAATAAAAAATAAAAAGCTTTTTTTTAAAAAATCTCGATAGTATTTTTTTTTTTTTTTGATGTCCATGTACATAAGAGAAAAAGCTATGAATTTTATAATTGATTTATTTCAAACATAGTATATCTGGTAATTATTTATTTCACTTTTTAATATATATACGATATAAGATCCAAATATTAATAAACTTTTTTTTATCGTTTAAAATCAGCTTATTTTTGTTTCACTAGTATTTTTAAAAAATAAAAAAAGTAAAAACTTATAAGAGTTTGCGCTCGGAATAAAATTAAAACCAGCTTGTTTTACTTTGACCAGATCTTGGTTGATAACCGCCACGTGAGCCACTTTGTGATCCATAATTACTAGAATTCGATAAAAATTAAAAAAAAAATTAGTTATATACTCCATTATAATATAATAAAATAGCTTACCTTTGATATCCACTTTGATATCCACCATCACGAGAATAATTTCCACCACCACCACTACTACCACCACTAAAAGAATCATTGAGCCGTCTATAGTCTCTTGTTTGACTGGTAGCTTTTCCGCGACCTCGACCGCGACCATAATTAGATTCACGCACAATACTTTCAAGCCAAGAAGGGATATGCTGATTAGCTTCGGTTAAAATGTCCAAAAGATCACGAGCAATGTTTTTATTGTTTCTATTGAAAAATGCAGTTGCTATACCAGTATTTCCAGCACGACCTGTTCTGCCGATTCTGTGTACATAATCATCAATACTTAAATAACATATTCATGTGAGTACATTTTAATTTTAATTACTATAACTATTATTATTATTATTATCGTTGCTGTTTTTTAATATATATTATTTTATTTATTTATTTATTTTAAAAATAATTACTTACTCGGTTGGTAAATCAAAAGAAATAACATGGGTAACGTTAGGTATGTCCAATCCACGAGCAGCTACAGCAGTCGCTACCATGATAGGTGCATTTCCAGATCTAAAAGCTTCCAAAGCATTTTCCCGTTCACGCTGTGTACGATCACCATGAATAGATGTTGCAGGAAAACCATTACCGTACAGAAAATCAGATAACGCATCAGCCATACGCTTAGTTTCTACAAAAATCAAAGTTAATCCTTGTTCAGCAGATTCTGCGTATAAAATATCTAATAATGCTGACTTTTTATCTTCTTCTTCGACATATCTATATAATAATATCATAAAATAAAAAGGGTAAGAAATATTATTAATCATTAATCATTAGCCATTTTTCTCTTTTTTTATTTTGTGAGTTAATATTTTTAAAATTTACTCTATCTTCTGCGTGATATTTTCTGAGGTAGCGCCAACTCGTCCAACCGATAAAAAGATATAATCTTTGAGGAAATCTCTTGCTAGTATTTGAATATCTTTAGGGAACGTTGCTGAAAACATTAACGTTTGACGATCCATCACATCCGGCATATCTTCACCTTCCACAATACGACGAATCTGAGGTTCGAAACCCATATCCAACATACGATCTGCTTCGTCCAATACTAAATATTTAATATTTTGTAAAGAGACGCGTCCACGCTCTAATAAATCTACCAATCGACCTGGTGTAGCTACCAATAAATTACACCCACGATCTATTTGTCGAAGTTGAAATCCAATATCGGCCCCACCGTAAACAACACAAGGACGTACAAATGATCTATAAGAGAATTTCTTTGCTTCATCATGTATTTGAGAAGTTAATTCACGAGTTGGAGCCAAAATAAGTGCTTCTGGGTATGCTTTGCGAGGTCGGTAGCCCATATGGGAATCATGTTCTGGAGGTGAACATGGTCCTTCTGAAAAAAGAGATGATAAAATTGGAAATAAAAATCCACCAGTTTTGCCAGAGCCTAAAAAAATAGAAAAAAAAAATGACATGTTTAATATATGCTCATAATATATATATATATATATATATATATATATATATATAGGTTATCGTAATTATTATAAATTTTTATTTTGCATTGATTTACCTGTTTGAGCACATGCCATTAAATCACGATGATTAAGGACAATAGGAATAGAATATTTCTGTACTGGAGTAGGAGTGGTATATCTTGCTAATTCAATATTACTTAACAAGTGCTGATTTACAGGAGGGCTTGTAAACTATATATTAAATAAGTTTAAATTATAATAACAATAATAATGATATATTAATAATTCATTTTATTTAACACATGATTTTTTTAAAGATATAAAAATAGAAGACTTACCTCCGTTATAGGATTGGGTGTATCTGTACCAGTTACCTCCACAGGAATATTTTCATATTTATCAAAGTT
Organism: Cunninghamella echinulata; assembly: GCA_025201675.1. Taxonomy (NCBI): domain Eukaryota; kingdom Fungi; phylum Mucoromycota; class Mucoromycetes; order Mucorales; family Cunninghamellaceae; genus Cunninghamella; species Cunninghamella echinulata. The sequence continues at coordinate 9,903 of MU612240.1, forward strand.
AATACCGGTGTGAGTTACTTCTTTATCATCAGCAGATCCAAACAATTCACGTTCCATATGTGGGCTTCTTGAGGATATATGGTGAACACCGTCTTTCCAATATCCTCTTCCTTCTTCACGTTGCTGATATCCACCTGATCGATTCATATTTCCACCCCTACCACCACCACCTCGTCGTCCATATCCACCATAGGATCCACGTTCTTCAAATTGGGATCTACCATAGCTACTGCCACTTGATTGACTACTCCAGTTATCACCATTTCTACCACTTACACCATAATCCGAAGAACCTTCATTCCACCTAGAATAATGGTTTGTAAAAATAAAGATTAAATATAGTACATATATTATTAAAAATATTCTACACTTTTAAGTCTTTAAATATATATATATATATAATATGATAAAAAATAAAAACTATATATACCTATTATTTCTTCTTGGAGCTGAGCTACGCCAATCGTTTCTAGGTTCAGGCTGTTCAGTTGGTTTTGACCTCATGTGAGGAGGTATATAACGTTGTGTACTGCTTTGTTTTTGATTTTGTTGTTGTGTATCCGAAAGACCTATTCCAGCTGTTATATCAATATTTATATTAAAAAAAGTATGTGGGAGTATTTATCATCCATGAAAAGTTTAACGAATATTGTAGAAAATATAAAAAAAATAGAAATATGGGTATATTTATATTAATTGATACCCTTTTTCTATTTTAGTGCTAATATACATATATATATATTATTTATTATAACTACTAATTTATTTACCCATACGCTGTTTTAAGTCCCTGGTAGTAGAGTCTTCATTATTGTTCATATTTTGTCCAGACAATTTACAGGAAAGAAAAGGAAATATATGGAAAAAATAAATTCTGCCTTTTTTCAGTCTAACTTTTAAACTCCCGCTGCACAATTTTTTTTTGCTTTAAAAAAATTTATTTAATAAAAAATATATACAATAGGATAAATATAAAAAGATATAAAATTGGCAGTGATTCAATATCATTATTATCATTACTATCTTTCTTTTTAAAGAAAAAAATAAATTAAGTATCTAAATATCTAAATATCTAAATATCTAAATATCTAAATAAATTAATTTATAGCATATTTTGATGACCTTGAATATCCTGCAAAGTATTTTCAACCGAGCGTTGAGCATGTTCTACATTTTTTAGAGCTTCAAATGTTTTATTTTCTAAACCCGCAATATTATTTACATTATTCATATATGATTGTACTAGTTGTCGAGTTTGTTGTATCACTTGTGTATCTGCTTGTAGATGGCTCATTAAGGTGTCAAGATCCATTGTTTCTGTTTCTTTATTTACTAAATATAATAAAATAAAAAATAAATTTATATATTTGATTTAGTTTTATATATCAAAGAATAATATTAATTTTAAAAAGTTGATCAGTTGAATAAAAAAAATACTACCTTTTTGAATAGGCAAATTAATATTTTCCTTTTCTAAAAAGTCATCTATATGTTCTATTATCTCATTTCCATCAGCCTGCGTAATATTATTAATAACGGTGTTGTAATCTAAAGTTGGAAGTGAAAATGAATCTTCTTTAGTGGCTGACATATGTCTACAATAATAAATATTGTTAAAAAATAAAGTGTATCAAAAAAATATAATAATATAAAAAGTGAAGAAAAAAATAAGTAATTGGAAGAGGAACATACAAAAATTAAACTCCAGCAGGCTTCCAAATAACCTCCGCCTGAATTTTAATATTTTCCACTAAAATTTGAGCAAGTTAATTTTTTTGAATAATTAGAAAGACTCGATCAACTTTAATATGTAGCCTTTTTTTTAACTTAATCTTCATACTTCCATTTTAATTCATATTTACAAGTCATTTTTTTTTACGTAATTGAATAAATATTAATCGAATTGTAAGAAAAATATTGCGCGTTCGAAAAAAAAATTTAAGTTTTCAAAAAAAAAAAATCATTAAATTATATTGTTGAACCAGATTCATCTTACTTATGTAATGATATTAATTATATTGTGATTTAAATTCTAGAATTTGACATAGCCTCATTTTCAACAAAAAACAGAAGTACTTCTTAACTTCGCCTCTGCTTCTCTGGAAAGCTAACCTTTTTTAGAACGAAAGTCTTTTTTGGTTTAATAACCATTAAAATTTTGGTACAACAAGCCTTAGTCTATATAAGAACTTGATCTTGAAGTATTTTTTACTTATTTTCTCTCACTTTTTTTATTAAAAAATATAACCTATAACGCCATGATGAAAAATATTGCCTGTATCTTCCTTTTAATCACTTTTGCCATTTTAAATGTTAGCGCTTGGTCATTTTCCTGTGCCGGTTGTTTAGACTATTATTCTCATACAGGAAGCGTTTGTAAAGCTTTAGATGGAAAATTAAATGGCCATTCCTGTTACAGCGTTACCAAATACCAAGCATGTACCCAAGCTCCAAAATTGTGTAAAGCCTTTGGTTGTGGTGATTGCGAATGTTTTTAAAAATTGATGCTTATTAATATTACATTTAATAAATTATTTTAAAAATAAACCTATTAAAATTATAATAATTTTTATATATAAAAATTGACCTTAAAAAAATGGCATAATTTTTTTTTTTTTTTTTGGGTCATGGACATCACGTTTTGGGATAACGTACACAAATTTTTCTCATCACCGGTAGCATTCCTCATCTAAAAATATGTAAAAATATAAACTTATATTAAAATACTCTTATATAGTATAAAGAAACTAGAGGGAAAAAAATTTTTTATACCTGTCAATTCTATTTTTTCACGGTTTTTTAAACTAGCAAGAAAAATCGATTGTACTTATTGTGCAAGTTTTGTGATATTACATATGCATTTTAATTTTTTATTATTTTATAACAGTTTAATAAAAAATGTAGCCTAAATATACCCTATTAAAAAGTTTCACAAATATATTCGAATTAAAAAGCAATCTTTTCCCAACAATATATAATAATCAACTAGTGTAAATACAAAGTCCAATTTTGGTTGGTTTTTTATTCCTTTTTAACATTTTTTATAAGTGTAAAAAAAGAAATGGTAAGATTAAAAATAATGACGATCATGAGGGTAAAAAAACAAAAAAATGAAGTTAAATAATAATAATAATAATAATAAATGATAAAAGAAAATTAATTATAATACAGAACCAGTTACAGTTAGAATATCATTGGCTTCAATAACACTATAAGTTAAATAATGATAATAATGATAATAATTAATATAATGCCCTTCAAAATATATTTTTTTTGGTATGTATTTATGTATAATGGGTTACTTACTCTACAACATTGAATTCTAAACTACCATCATCACCGCCAATGCTTAAACCAGTATCCTTTATAACCCATTCACCTTGTTGATTTTTTTCATCATCATCGAAAGTTTGCTCGGCTGATTCATTATCTTCTGTTGTTGAAGTTTCTTCTTCTGAAGCGCGCCATACATACTTTTCATCTGAAATACGTGATTTAGGAATAGAAGCATTAAATGTACCAAAGATCAAAAGACCAATATGATCTTGTGATTGCAAATTGATACGACCCACTAATTTCATATATATATATATATATAAATTAATATATAAGTGTTGTTTTCTTTTTTAGCTTGATAATCTATCTTTTTTTTTTAAAAAAAAAAAAAAAGCATAATTACCAATTTTAGATCCTTTCTTTGGTCGCCAAATTAAAAATTTTACTTGAATAAAGAAATGACAATAAGGTGAATCGTATAATACTTTGCCTTTTTCAGACAACAACTCAACATCAGAATGAGCTAATACGATACCATCCAATTGAGGAATATGCCTATTATATCATAATAGTATTATTTATATCAATAAGTAATGAAAATAAAAAATAAAAAAGCCATAAGTATATACATAAGTAACTTTATAAAATGAATAAACAAATATATAATAAACTTACTTCATTAAAAAGGCGTTTAATTGATCATTAATGCCATCCATAGTTTTCCCAGCCCAGATAGGTGCAAGGTGAATATATAATTTGACAACCACTTCAGAAAAAGAAGAACCGCCTACTGGTGCTATTGAAGAGGCTCGACGTTTACTTATTTCATTTGCTGATAATTTTCTATGCTTTTTTTTTTGACCGTCTATGTCTCCACTTTTACTTTCTTTACGTTTTTTATCATGACTTCCCATTATGAATAAATATATATATTTCTATTTTAATACAAGTATTTGTAAAAAAAAAAAAAAAAAAAATGAAAAGAAAAAGAGAAGAATAAAAAAAAATAAGATTGCCCACTTTTTATTTTAAGCCACTCTAAAATGAATTCCGCTTTTTTTTTACAAAAAAAAATATGCATGAAAAAAATTTATGATGTAAATATATTTTTTATTATGTTGTATAATTTACTATCGCTTTTAGATAAAAGCTCCAGACATACATCAATAATTAATTGTAAATCATCTTGCATAGCTGTCGTCAATATATCCATTCGTTTCAAATTGGCTAAAGGCTCATACAAAGTAAAATAATGAATTAAACTATTTCTAACCCTTTGTCTTGCTGTTGGACATAAACTATTTTCATCTGATCCTGATAAGATGGCTAGTAAAAAATTGAGAACACGTTGGATTAAAATAAACAAGCCATTGATAACTTGTATTTGTTCATCTTTTTTATGCTTTAAGAGCTGTTGTAATTTCTTTTGCTTTTTTTTGTATCCATCATTATTATTATAATAATTATTACTATTATTATTAAACCGTTTATTTTGTCGCCGTTGATATTTCTCCATGCGTCGGTGTCTTCTTAATTTTCGTTTTGTTTTAATGATGGCTGTATTTAAGTGTTTAATATTTTCATTATCCGTATCTGTTGTATTTCCTTTATTATGATTACTATTGTTGTCATCATCATCTTCTACTTTTTCCTTATCATTACGCTTCGACTGGTCATGGTCATCTATGTCCATAGCTGCAGTTCCTTCTGTATTGGATCTATTTCGTAGTTTTAATTCCTCAGTTAAAGATATTAAAATGCTTGCAATTGATCGAATCATATCATCTTCATCTAGTTGACGTGTAGCTTCCGTATCTTGACATAACCGTAAGTACAAATCAAATAATCCATCTACCTCAGGTGCATCAGAGAGTAAAAGCAAATCCATGATTTGCTGAGTAAATGTTTCTGCTTTGCCGATTGTATCCACTACAATTTCATTTTGCTGTATTCTTGATCTAATACCAATAGAGATAAATAATTCCATCATCTGTTTTACTATGGCTGGTGCTTGATCATAAAGTCCAATGCACTGTAATACCCAATCGATAGGAACATTAAAACACCGTTTATATTTCTCATCATAACCATTTTCACCACAAATGTTTGTACTCATTGATTCTGAAGATTGATTAGCCGCGTTATTATTATTATTATTATTATTATTATCTACGTTCAAGGAGATTTGTTTTGGTATCCATAAATTTTTCCATATATCCACTAGTTGTTGTTGTTTAGATGTTTCTAGTTGTACCATACATTGTAATAAGGATTCTAAACCAATATGACGTATGGGTAAAATCAAATGATAGTTTCCAATCCATGTAAGTTTGTTTGCCACCAAAGTTGTATTCATATCATTCGTGCAAGGTGTTCTAAAAAACCAATCAAAGTCATCTGGTGAATTTAAATATTGTTGATAGCAGAGAAGGGATACATTCTTATTTTCTTTTTCTCGCTCTTGATCTTGTTGCTCCTTTTTTATTATTAAGTCATTCCCAGCCTCTAATAGTAATGGCATTAAGAAATGATGACTAAACCATAATCTTGAGTTTTTAGCAACAGGATTGGTAGATTGCATGTTTTCACGTAGATAACCCATTAAATAATCAATATATTCCTTTGATCTGCTTCTTAATAAGTCAGTAATTAATATCTTGCTTGATAGTTGATTGCCTTCACTAAAGTATTCTATTAATATTTTTCCTGCACCTGATGCTGTTGTAGTCACTTTTTCTGTCTTCCTTCTTACTAGCCATGCTAACAGTTGATCAGATGCATTATATAATAAAGTAGGAACAATAAAAGGAGCAAAAGAGGTAACGCGTGGATTCATCAAGGCGACTTGTAAATGAGACATAAATGGTGTGTTGTTATTACTAGGATGATGATGACTGGATATGTTTTCAATTTCTTCATTTAACTGTTGCGTTAGCCAAACAATATGTTTCTCAATAATATCAGAAGAAGACACACGTAAACAATCTTCAATCCATGATTTTATACCAGAAGAAGATGAGGAGGAGACATGCGTGAGTCTCTGTAAAATTTTTTCTAATCCATTTACTTTTGCCAAATCATGTTTTGTATTGAATCGCGATATATTAATCTCAGCGCCCGTTTTGATATTATACCCAATTGACTTTGTTGCATAGTCTTCTTCTTCTCCATTAGATAAATTAAATGATTGGATCCAAGCATAGTAAGGCGCAGATCGTTTAATATAGTTGGAAGATTGGATTAACTGAACCATTGCTTCCATAATTATTTCCATATGACAACCAAAAGGATCAAAGATAGCCCATTCCACAATAACCATGTCTAAAATACGCTTTTTCTCGGAAGGATAGTTGTTTAATATTAATTCTTTTAAATACATATCAAAATCAGAAGGTAGTAATTTTGCAATTTGCTGTAGCCACAATTGTATTCCTTTTTCAACTTCTTTAGATCGACTGGGAAAATCGCTGGATACATCGCGAAGTAAACTTTTGGGTGATAGTGGATTAGCATGATTAGGTTGGATTATTTTAGGAACATCTTTAACAATAATAATAATAATAATAATAATAATAATAATAATATATATGATGGGTTTAATACATCCACATTATTATAATTAATATTACTATTTTTTTTTTTTAGAAATTATTCTATCATCAATTAGCAGAATTCCAAGTAGATTTAATTTGTTATTATCATCAAGGAAAAATTGTACGTTTAGATAATTAAATAT
>MU612241.1:0-24350 GCA_025201675.1 Cunninghamella echinulata
TTTTTTCACTCTAATGGAAATAAATAAATAACTACAAATGCAAAATTATATTGTATTATTTATTCAAAGTATGTTCTGCAAATTTGTTTAGCATATTGTACCAAGTTGTCGTGTTTTTGAACCAATTTTTTTAATGTTGTAGCTTGATTTTTTTCTTCCTTTGGAATATCTGATTTTTTGATTTGAGGGTGACTAAGTATAATATGTAAATAAGAAAATACAACAGCATCCATCCAAGTAGGTTCTCTAATAATAATAATAATAATAATAATAATAGTAAAATTGAATACGTGGTATAAAAATATCAGTTGGCTAGAGCATTATATATATATATATGTATATTATATTTTATTTTTATATATACAAACTTACTCAAATCCAAAAAAGTAATCACAATCGCCAAGTTTGTTTGATAAAGATTCTAATACAATAGCAGCATCAGAATATATCTAATAATAATAATAATAAAAATAAAGAATAGTTATTTTATATATATTTATTAGTATCATTTAAGATCATATTTTTATAAGTTTATATTTATTTTTTTATTTTACCTCTTCTCTAGTTAAAATATCGCGGTCTGCTAATAATGATTGTACAATTTCATCTTTTTTTTGACTACCCATGATTTTATCTATTGGTGCAGGATTATGTCCATAATAAACCTTGACTGTATTTTGATTATAATTAAGTGGTTCTAACCAAATTGAAAATAACTAATAATTGATCGATTGATTGGCGTTATTATTATTATCATCACATATAAATTTATATAATTCTATTTTATATTATATTTCATTTTCCTTTTTTATTATAATTGTTATTATAATTATTAACTTACCCAAGCTGAATGTAATTTGGACTTAATCATGGATATAAAAGCAATGGCTTCATCTTTATGATCACCTAAAGAGATATCTTTATCCTATTATAATAAAAAGAGGAATAAAGTCAGGATATTTTATTTATATACATATTTATGTTGTTATTCACTATTATTTGTTTTTGTTTTACATTATCTTTAATCCAATCGTTTATTTGTGAACCAGCAAATAATTTGCCTACAACAGTAGCTAAATAGGGTAATTTATTTGTAGGAGAAGCAGCAGGTTCATTACTATAACAAATATCTACGTCAATATTACAAAACTTGAAATATGTCTAGTTAAACCATAAATAGAATAAAATAAAAAAAAATACATATATATATATATATATATATATATGTGTGTGTGTGTGTGTGTATGTTAGTATCATTAAGTAAAAAGTGATGTATTATCTTTTATAATCATTATTATTATTTTATATAATTAATAATACTTTACTTGAATCTGAAGACAATCGACATCGAAACTATCGTTAAATTTTTCATTACCAGGACCATAAATATAAAGCGTGTCTTTTGTTAGCTTTTTAGGTTGATTTACAGGTGGAAAAGTTTTTAAAGGAAAGGATTTTAATTTAAGAAATTCAAGATAAGAAGGGAATTCAATTGTTGGAAGACGAGGAAGAGATGCGTTATTGGAAAGTGAAGGCATTTTTATTATTATTATAAAGAAAAGGAGAAAAAAAATAAGTTGATATTATTTTTTTATTTTATTTTTTTTAAAAAAAAAAAGACAAAAATTAAAATATTTATCCAAATAATTTTTTTTTGATTCCCAGACTCTTACTATTAAGTCAGCCTTTATTTTTGTTGCTTTATTGATACTGTTTAGTAAAATGAAAAAAGCAACTAATAAAATAGAATACCGTCGCTGATTCATAAAGTAATTTACTTTAAAAGCGACTGATGTAGATTTTTTTATATTTTACTTTGTATATGGCCGTCGTCGTCGCCCTACTTTAAAATAGATCAGTATATTTGATTCTCCATTTTTTTTACATTTGAATAACAAAATTGCATATAAAGATATTGAACTATTACTATTAAAGGTGTAAAAATGCTATTATTATTATTTTTGAGTATGTTTATCGTCAACGCTCCTTATTTATCATATAGTAAGCTCATGTAATATATATATATATTAGAATCAATCAATGGGATCGACTTTTCTACTTTTGATATAGATATAATAAATATCTAAATAAATAATATAAAAAACCATCCTGACAGTTAGCAACTTTCATATCACTTAAAAATATCTATAGTTTATGAAATTTCCTTTTATAGAATTAATCTTTTGTGAAAGCATAATGAAAATACTTTTGCTTTTTTAACAAAATTACAATTTTTCCTTATATAATCGTCTATTTATAAGCTGCCCATGGTTGTACATAAATTATATATTAATATTTTTGACATTCAAAAGTGAATTCACATATGAAAAATATTTATCATGAAGTTTAGTTCCACTATTATTTTTATTATTCAAATGAATCTGCTGATATATTAAAATTAATCATATAAGTTTTTAATACATAATTTCTCTTGGTGTCTATAAAGAATAAATAATATCCTCAAGTATGGTCATAGTGTTCAATAAAAATAAAAAGAAGCATTTTATTTTAAATAAATTCAGTAATGTACTTTTAGTGTCTGAACCCTTTATTTTGTTTTTATTTATATTCATTTTTAATACGTATATATACAATCGAATAAAAAATCAAAAATTATTAGTATTTTTTGGTTTACTATTACTTATTTTCTTATATCTTTTTATATATGTATATACATTTTTTTTTTTGCCTTATAATACTTTTTTTATTAAATAAATTTATGCACTCTTCTTACATGGTGTACGATCGACGCCTTTGATGCATTGTGGAACTCAGCTTTTTAGTTTTCTAGGGGTTATTGGACTACAACATATTGATTCATGCTTTATATCTTTTGAAATAGAATGGTTTATTAACAATAAAATAAAATAATAATAATAATAATAATAATAATACTATGTATATATAAAATAAATAAACCTCGCCAGGAGTTTTCATTTAAAAAATTAATCACTAAAACTATATTAAAAAAAAATGGATGATATTTACACTTAACACATAGATAATATATATATATATATATTTATAAAGTTGGCATAATCTTCTTTTTCGTTCTTAATTGGTATTATTAGGTGAAAATGAAATAACTTTTAGTTGTTCTGTAGATTGTGCAGGAGCCTGTATGTAGCACTATTAGTTTTTTTTTAAAAAAAAAAATAATTAAAATTTAGAATAAATAATCTAGAGGGCTCTTTTTTTTCTATTTTTTTTCTATTTTTTTTTTTTTTTTTTTTTTTTTTTTTTTTTTTTTTTACTTTATAATAAGCACAATTCATTTTACGATTGAATTTTTTTTGTTGTTGAAAAGAGATCTCAGTACCAGAAGGAGCATTCACAACGACTAATTGATGATCCTTTTTTGATTTTGAACAAGTTAAAATATCATTTTTTGTAATATAACAATAGTCATTTAAAAATGCACGACCAACGTGATCTTCGGTTTGGCGTTTGATGCGGATCAAATGATCATGTTCTAGTTCTAATGCTGAATTATGTTTTTTTAATGTTGCCAATTGTTTTTCTAACTCCGTTCTTTTATTATTATAAGATGATGATGATCTTGAATGATTCTTACCACTATAAATAAAAGTAAAAATAAATAAATAAATAAAAAAAGATAATCAATGAATATATAAAAATAAAAAAAAGTTTTTCTTTTTCTTTTTTCTTTTTTCATTCTAAAAAAAACTTACATCCATCGAACATGATTTTTTGAATTTTTTTCAATTAACTGAATACCTTCTAATACATTGGTAATATCATAAATTCTACGTTTTTGTACATTTAAACGAGCTGCAGCTGAGTTCAAATCCAAATCACCATGCGCACTTGCTTTCAAAAGTTTTAAAAACTTTTTAGTTAATAAACCTAAAGAAGAATCATATCGACTTGACTGTTGATGTTGAATAGAAGTAGTGTTCATGATGATTTGCTGTGATGAATTGTTTGGGTAAGGGGAGCGTTCTGTATATTTATTTATTTTTATTTTATATATAATAAAAATTAAAAGAATTGAATCATTTATGTAAAAAAAAAATAATAATAATGGTGATTTTTATTAAATTTTTACCTGAATGTTGTCGAGAAATCGTTGAAGTTTTCATTTAAAAGGCGGGAAAAAATAAATAAAAAAATTAATAATAATAAAAAAAAAAAGAAAAGTAGAGAAAGAAAAAGAAAAAAAGAAAGAAAGGAAGAAATCAATTGGGAGTTTTTATATCAAATAAAGAAAGTGGGCAACAGAGAAAGAGAAAAAAGTCATACATCAACATGCAATGCTGTCTTTTTGTGTAAGGTAACTTACACGGACCGATAAAAATCATCTTCATTTACACTATTATTTATATATATATATATATATATTTACTACGAATGCCCCTTGTTTATATATAATGATGATTATGATGATTTTTACTTTTATATACAATTAATGTTATATATTATGATGGTTATGATTATTATTATTATAAAAATAGGAGTGGATTTTTTTTTTTTAAAAAAAAAAACACTATAAATAAAGGGGGTTTTTTTTTATCATAATCTATTGGCGGGTTAAATTGATGCAATTTACTTATACTAAAAAGTTGACTTTCTCACCCCTTTTGAGCTGATGTTCATTGTGTATTTCTATCCTTCTCTTCCCTTCCCTTCCTCCTCCTATTTTATAATAATAATAATAATAATAATAACTATCGTCATTATTATTATTATTATTTACATGCGAAGAAAGCATGATTTTATATATTAAAAATATGATAATGTAAATCGTTTTTAAACTTTATGTTATTTTTTATTTGATAAGGCGGTAAAATAATAACAATAACATGTGGTTGAAAAAGGTATTGGTCTTTTTATTTTTTTATTATTTCTATGAATCATCTAATTATTTTTCTATAATTTCATACACAAAATGCTAGAGCATGATTTGTTCCTAAAGAAACATCAATCACTTTTTTTTCCAATTTGATTTGTTTGGGCGTGAATTCATGTTGATAATGTCCTAATCCTAATCTACCACTTGCTCCGTTCAAACCCCATGTAAATAATTCACCAGATTCTATTAATATATATATATATATATATATATATATATATATAAAATAAAAAAAGAATATATATATTTATATAAACAAAAGAGTGGAGATGATGTTTTTTGTTTTTGTTTTTTGTTTTTTGTTTATTGTTTATTGTTTTTTCTTTTTTATAATTTTTTATTTCTATTTTTACCAGAAAGAGCTGCAGCATAGTCAGTGGCGGCAAAAACTTTGGAAATATTATTTAATCCGTCCACTTGCTTTATTGATAATGTTTCTATTATATCGGTACCAAGTCCTAAACTTCCATATCCGCATGTGTATACTTTCCCATCATCTATTTATTTGTTAAAATATATAAAATAATAAAAAGCAGCTAGTTAGTACTACAAACATATAGACAGATGCATATATATATATATGTATGTTCTTTTAGTCCTTACCTGTTAAAATCGCTGAAAATGGCCCACCAGCAGCCATATCTATTACTTTTTTATCTATTTGGATCGGGATTGGTTCCAATATCTAAAAAATAAAAAAGATAAGACAGGCTAAGTTAATAGATTATTATTATAAGATACATTTTTAAAAAAAAATAGTTATGTATTCTCATGATCTATTTTATTCTTTTTTACTTACACGATCTATTTTTGCACCCTGTATACCTTGACCATATTCAGAATTACCCCATACCCATAGCTGGCCCTCTCCTATATAACAATACATACATTCATGGTATATAAAAAAAAAAAGAAAATGTAAGAAAACGTTTTTTTTTCTTTTTCCCTACCTTTTTTTTTCTTTTTTCTTTTTTCTTCTTCTTTATTGCTCCTGATAAATTCTTATTATTACTTACGTTCAAGAGCCAAAGTAAAATCAGTAGAACTTGCCAATTTTGAGATATTACCTTTTAATGGTAAACAAGAAGGTATATTTTTATCAATTGTACTATTTTTTCCTTGACCAAGTTGTCCATCAGCGCCCCATCCCATGGCATATATTTTATCGTCATCTATAATAAATAAATATAATTAAAAAAAATATGACAGTAAGATTAAGTTTGATATCTTTTTTTTCTCCTTTTTTTTATTATTTTTAATAATAATAAAAAAAACTAACCACTTTGTCAAAATACACACCCATACGGAAATATTATTATTTTTATTTTTATGATTATTCTTATTCTTATTATTATTATTATATATAAGGAGTGATAATCTCCTTATTGACTCTATTTTTTATTTACCTGTAGTAAAGACAGTATTATCTAATCCACATACAATATTCGTTATGCGTGAACCTTGATAACCATGCAGTTGTTGAGGTTGACTTTGTGTTACAAAAAATCCTGGATGCGTTGATTTACTTTTCCCTAACCCTAATTGTCCATACATATTATTACCGATACTGTATAGTTGGTCAATTTCCGTATCTCTTAATACAATATGTGAATGTTCTCTACCACATGCTAATTTATGTACTCTTGCTGTTGGACCTACTGTCAAGATCCTTGATTGAGCGTCAGGTACACCTAATAATTAAAAGAAGAGAAAATAAAATAAATTAATAATAATAATGATATACAGCATTATTAATATACATTAATATATATTAATATACTTTTATTTATTTTTTACCAATTTGATTAGATCTATTAAGCCCAAAACCGTATACATATTTATTAGTGCTAATTAAGGAATGACCCCAACCAGTAGATATATGTGTAAGAGTTTCGTCTTGCTATCAAATAGAATGAATATATTATTATTATTATTTGAAAAAAAAAGCTATTTTTCATTTTTGTGTATATAATATATATCGTTTGTATGGGCATTTCATTCATATATACATTATATTGTTTTATTTATTACTTACTGGTAAAATATAGTCTCTGTGTTCATTAAGCAAGACAGGTTGATTAAAATTTTCTATAGTTTTTTTTAAAGGTAGTGCTTTGGTATTCCCCCAACCATATAATGATATTTTTTGAGCTTTATTATGAATATTTCTTTGTAATATATTGATGGACTTCATGTCAAGTATAAAATATACATTTATATTAAATAATAAAGGACAAGAAAGAAAAAAGCTGGAAAAAGAAATGGTTAATTTTTATTATTTTATTTTTTAAAAAATTCTATACGTAAAAAATTTAAAACCCGCGATCTTTTTTTATACTATGAACCAATTCTTTTTTGAAAGGTATTTTTAAAAAGGGTTTTAAACTGATGAACAATTTTAAATTCTGATAATTTTAATATAATATGAGGTGATTCATTTTTATTATGTTGTTGATGGTTCTCTTGATTTTCTGGTGCCACTTGAGTTGATTTTTTATGATATAGAAACCAATAACGCCGCTTTTTATTCTTCTTTTCTTCTCTGACATCTGATGTTGATGATATATTTTTCGTTTCTTGCCCATTTTCTTTATTGTTATTTTTATATTTATTTTTATTTTCTACAATACTATCATTCTTCTTTTTCTTTTTCTTTTTATTACTATTATTATTTTTTTGTTTTAATTGATCATAATAAGCGGCCAAAATAAGCGACTGACTTAGAGTAGAAGAAGTAGAAATAAGTTTGGTAGCTGAAGAAAATTGCAACCAAGGGTGGTCTAAACATTGGGAAGCGGTCATTCTGTCTTTTGCACTTTTACATAATAATCCTTTAATCAAATTGGCGGCTTCGGAAGAAATGTATTTGGGTGTTATATAGATCCCTTTATTGATTTTTTTGAAAAGTTGAGGCATATCTTCTCCTCTAAAAGGTAAAGTTCCCGTTAGCATGGCATATAAAATCACTCCACAACTCCACATATCTACTGCTGGGCCTTTATACGGTGTTGCTGTAACCATTTCAGGCGCTGCATAAAATGGACTACCACAGTATGTATTTAATACCTCTTGATGATTTTGTATCCTTTTGCCAAATCCAAAATCACATAATTTGACCTTTTTAGTTCGATCGATTAAAACTGTTTTTTTTTTTTTTTTAAAAAAAAAAAAAAAATTTTTTTTTTTTTTTTTTTTTTTTTTTTTTTTTTTAAAAAAAAAAAATTTTTTTTTTTTTTTTTTTTTTTTTTTTTTACATTTTTTTACGGTTTTTCTTTTTTTAACTCACACTTCTTTTTCCATTCGCTCTTCTTTTTTCTTCCCTTTCTACTCTCTTAACATTTTTTTTACATACCATTTTCTGGTTTTAAATCTCGATGTACAATCCCGTTCTAAATAATATAAATATATTTATAACAACAATTAAAAAAAATTTACATAAATACTTAATATATATATATATATATTTACCTTATGAATATAATGTATGGCTTCGATTAATTCACGAAACCAACGCCTTGCCAAAGGCTCAGTCAATTTTTTATATTGTTTAATTTTTTCAAAAAGCTCCCCACCTTCAATATATTCCATAACGATGTAAATATATTCGTCGTCTGATTTGACATTATATATTTTTACAATATTATCATGATTTAAATCAGTTGAAAAATCATGGCATATAGATTGTTCTCTTTGAGCATGCTGTTTTTGATCATTATTTTTAAATAGCCTTTTATCTACTACTTTAATCGCCACCTATTATTATTATTAATATTGTTATTTCAAATAAAAAAATTGCATATAATATCGTTTAGAAATATATACATATAGTGATAAGTCTCATTTTTTCATTTTCTTTTACTTTTTCATTCTTGACCATATCTTCAGCCAAATACACTTTTCCAAAATTGCCTTTACCAAGTGTGCATATATTTCTATACCTATTATGGAAAATATTTGATTTCCTGGACTTGTTCTTTTTTTTAAAAAAAAAAAGTCAGTCTACCAAATTTATTTTTATTTTACTTTTTATCATACGATGGGCTATTTTTTTTATTAGTTATTACTATAGTTACTTGAGGTTTAGGATGATTCTCTACTATCAGTGTTGTCATAGTGATATATATATATATATATTTTAAAAAAAAAAACAAAAAATAGAGAAGAAAAAGAAAATAATAATAATAATAATTAAATGAAATAAATGAGTGATATACTTCTTTTATTTTCGGAAACTTTTAATTTTATTATTAAATAGATCATATCGAAATAAGTAAAGTAAAGTAATCGGCTTATATTTTAGATTTTGTTTTTTTTGAGATCGGCTCTCGTTGAAATAAAGTTTATTTTTTAGTGAAAAAAAAACCAAAGCTAATCTGAGATTTAAATACTTTTAAAAAAGTTTACTTTCTCTTCCTTTCTTTTTCTTCAATTTTTTTTTTGAAAAAAATAAAAATATATAATAAATATGGAACAGGGAATCACTGTAGATCAAACTAATTCAACAGCAGGCCCTCGACCTTTAGCAACTAAACCAGACTATTCTAAAAGGCTTCATACATTAAAAAGTGGTCTTATTGAATCTACACCAACAGCTACACCAACAACTTCTAGTACAGTTTATTCTTCTTTTAAACGACCTGTTCATGATACTTTAATACAACCAACTGCGTAAAAATTGTTTACTTTATATATATATATATATATATATATATATATTATATTATATATATTTACTTATTGGATCAGTATTTAAAATAAAAAAATAGGAAGCGTGGAAGAAAGCTTTATAGATCAATGATACGTGACCAAAACTTTTTAACAGATGTCAAACGATTGTTAAAAGACAAACTTGTTCAACTTAAGGTACAATAATATATTTGTATATATTTATATATATATTAAAGCAATAATAGTGATAATTAATAATAGTATAGTAATATATAGTAATGATGTGCAATAATAATGATAATAATAGCACCTAATATTCATTTTCGCTACCCTTTTTTTATTATCTATTTTATACTTCATATTTTATCAATTTTTTTTTTTTTTTGGTAATAATAGCAAGAACAGTTGATACTACAAAAGATGCTAAAGTATAATGAAGAAGAGTTACAAGATATACCATCACTTTTCGGTCAACCTAAAGCAGCCTACGATATATCTAATGAATCCACTCAAGAAAATAATGTTTTACAATTTATTTTATCACAACTTGAAAATTCAATTCAAACTTCAACATCTACTTTAATAGGAGAAGAAGGAAAAGCAGGAAATGGACAAGAAGAATGTACGACACTAGTAGAGGACCATAATAATCATTATATTCAACACTCGCAACTTCCTCCTTTTTCTCTTATGAATGTAAGATCATCAACAATAACACCCTCATCTTTAGCGGAATATATGGGAACTGGATCCATTATAACAACGGAAAGTCAGCAGCAGCAATCGCTACAACAATATAGAGAAATTACAGATTTTGAAAGATTACAATATGTTTTGGATTCTTTATCAGATAATGAAGATGTAGATCAACAACAACAGGATAGCAATGATAATATAAATAATAATACTTACGATGGTTATAATATTGATCAAGAAGAAGAGAATGATGACGAAGAGGATGAAGTGGATGAAAATGATCAACTTGTAAAACTTGAAGAAGACGATGAAAATGAACATGGGATAGAGGATGATGAAGATGCTCGCAAGGCTTTAACACTCTTAATTGCTAAATATGGTATCTAAATACTAGTATATATATAACTATTTAAGCATAATCATTATTATTTTTTTTGTACATATTTTTTTAATGGCACTTATTATATAATTATATATTTTTTACTTTTAAAATTGATAATGCTATATGATTATAAAATAAATGCATTTAATACTGAAAATAATATAAATTAAAATTGTTTAATATACAAAATGGATATAGAAATGGAAAATGTCAAAAGAATAAAATACACTTTTTCTTTATTTAAGATTGCATATGTATATATTTTAATGTTTATATATACTATGTATATTTATGAAGCGAAAATGTACTTTTTAATAAAATATTATAATATATAATTGTTAATATATAAGTACGAATACTTTACTTATAAAACTTTCAATTCTACACGGTATTAAATAAAAATAACTATATTCCTAAATTTTATATCGAAAGTAATATAAACAATAAATACATTTTTTTTTATTTAAAATGAAAATAAAATATTTAATCTGAATCATTGTCAATTGGATAGATTGGTCGGATATCAATAGGAATACCGCAGTGTTCAATTCTATCTAAAGCAGCACGAGTAGCAGGTTCAATGGATCCATATTTCTTAGCAAATTCATCGACAGCAGCTTTATCACCATCACCTTGTAAAACTAAAATATCATGTGTTAAGTCGGATACAGCTTGTCTAATTTTATCAAAATCAACTCGGAATACGTTATCTTCATTATATGTAAAACCACCTTTAGCAACAAGATAATTCAACTGAACGACTTGACTATATATATGGTTAAAAATTTTTTTTTTATAAATTAATACTAATAAACTTTATATCTTTGTATATATATATATATATATATATATATATATATATATTAATTTTTGTTTTTATAAAAATATCAATTATTTTTACCCGAACCCATGAGCTTCTTGTATTCCAAATCGAATACTTCTAAATGCAGATGCTAAGAAAGTTACCCAGAATTGTTTTTGAGTTACATCATCAATAACACCTTTTTGAACCATGAGATCAGCAACGAATAAACCAGCAATATCTATTAATTTAATAGTTTATTTATTTAGTTATTTTTTTTAAAAAAAAAAGATCAGTAAACTATTACTTAAGAATCACTTTTTCTTCGTTCTCATAATTATCTATTTTTTATCCATCTTTTTTTTAATCATCCTTTTTTTTATTTTATTTTTTTTATTACCAGCTTTTGCTTCTTCAAAGGCGGAATGGTGTTCTTTTAATTTTGAACGCACAGTATGACCATCCAAAGTATGATGAGGACCATTGGAGTGGCACACTTCATGGAGTAAAATATGAGTAGTGAAAGCATTTTTATCTAAATATTGTAATTGATCTTTGGCCAAGACTTGTTCAGCAATAGGGGTCAAGACATGTTTGAATTTTCCTTCTTGTACATTTTTAATTAATACCAATTTACTTCCTGCTTTTTTAATAGCCTTTTCATCATTTGGTAAATTATAAGCGGCTGTCAAAGGAATTGATGTATCACCTCCAGAGAATAATTGGTTTACAACTACAATAGGAGCAGCAACAAGTTCCTTATTTTTATATTGCTCAGGTACAGGTAAATGATCTTCTGCATATTGTAAATCAGAGAATTTTTCCAATAAACTGGAAGCATGCTGATCACGAACATGAATATAGCATTCATAAGAAGCTTTGAAGCTATGTTCTTTATCAGCATAAGTTTCATAAGGGCCAAGAGTGATTTCTAAATTATTGAATTTACCAAGGTGTAACCAATCTTCTTCGGATGGTAAATAGTCGTTAGATTTGAAAGCTGCAGCACGTGATCTTAAAAATTGAGCTACAGTGGTATGATTAGCATCAGAAGAGGCAGCACTAGGTAATTGCACTTGCTCTAATTCATCGGCAGCAGCATTAACATGAACAGTTAATTTTTCCAATAAATCCTTGTATTCTTCTGAATATGGAACTATTTTTAATTTTCCAGTTTCTTTTTCTCTACGAATTACTGTATAAAAACTCTTTGCTTGATCTTGTTGTTCAGGTGTTAAACTTTCTAAAAAGGATTCAAATTCTTCTTTGGTTAAATCTTCAGGATAATAGTTAGCTCCAGCTGGTAATTCAGGTACTCCAGGAACAAAAGGTGCATCATCATCATCACCGGCCCAGAAACTCTAAATATATGTATATATAAAGAATATAAAAAAAAAAAGACGATAGTAGGTTATTATATATATAAAAGAAATAAAAGAAACAAAAAGAAAATAATACGCGTTTTTTTTCCCATTTTCTTTCTTTTACTCTTACTCTTATATATATATATATATATATATATATATATATATATATATTCGCTATTTTCTTATACTTGTTCCTTTATTTACTATACCCTCTTTTATATAAATATAAATATATAATATTATTACCTTATAAGTTTCAACAAGTTCTTTAAGTTCTTCATCATCACCTTTTAATATTTTTTCTCTTAGTTCTTCGGCACCAGACCACAATTGACGATACCAAATATCATCTAAAACTTTAGCAGCTTTCACCAAGTGTTTAAGAGCCTTTACTTCATGAGGATCCAAGTGGGAAATATCAGAAGTGCAAGAATATAAAGCGTATTTTTTAAGGCGATCGCCAATAGACTTGGAAGCGACAGTATTAGACATTATAAAATATTATTATTATATTTAATAAAGAATGAGGATTATTATTTAAAATATATATGAGAGAAAAAAAGAAAGAAAGAAAGGTGAAAATAAAATATTAAAAATTGAATAGAAAATAAAGTGAAATATATTTTAAATTCCGATTATACATTCTTTTTTTGGCATGGAATTTCCTTTTTTATAAAAAGCTATATTTTAAAATAAAGCTCTTGGTAAATAACTGTTGTCAAACTCAACAATTAATAAATAAAATATTATATTATATAATATTTTATAATACTATATATGCTTATGTTTATTTATTGAGCTTTTTTTAAAAAAAATAATAAACATTAAGCGCAAGAAAAACATGATGACATGATCTTTTTTTTTTTTGAGAGGGTGCTGATATTCAATAAATTGTATCATCAAAAGGAAATATTTGCCCAAAAAAAAAAAAAAGTCATCCGGAGTATCGGTAGCAAAATTTAGAGTGCTGTCTATAAACTATGTAGAAAATAATTACCGTTGAGTAATAATAGTAATGAAAAATTGACATGCTGTTATTCTAAGTAATTGTCACTATTTTTTTATTTAAAACTTACTCATAATTTCATACCTAGATGGAAATTGTAACTGGCAGGGAAGTTTTTGATCTATTACATTTAAAAATTTATTAGTCTATTATTTGTTGTTATACATGGATATCTAGTTTTAATATGAATTTACCCATATATAAAGAGTAATGATATTATTGGACTTTTAAAACATAAACTCAACTGACTTATTATCTATAAATGTAAATACATAAATTAGTATTTAGTTTGAAAGTTATTCATTAATTGAAATAACAAATATTTGAGACCACTAGATAAATTAGATATCATATAGAGAATGGTTATTTTGTTGTTATATTAAAATAGAGATTCAACCAGTTTATTATTTACGAAAATATACGAAGTTATAGGTAAAAATTTATTATTAAAAAAATCGATCAACAGCTATACTTCATTTTATAATACCCATTCTACGTATAGGTTACCTTTGAACTATTAAGATTTCAAGTAAATTAGTCTACTTCCTATAAAGATAGGTATATGTTTAATTTACATGTTATTTTTTAAATTGGTTCATAATTATTCAATGGATTTTATTAAAACCTTTCTTACTTTATTTTACAAGTGATAATAAAAACAATAATACTAATAGCAATGCTAGCTTTATCATAAAAAAAGTAATCTTTTTATTTATTTTATATTTTGCATTAAAAAAGATTGGGCGGAGATTAAATCGTTTTTAATTCTATACATATTTTTTTCAACCTTTGGTTTTTTTTCCTTTTCTTTTTTTTTTTTTTTTAAAAAAAAATAAAAACACTAGTATTGTAGATAAAATAAATTTAATATATATGTCAGAAACAGCTTCCACTTTACCGCAAGCTAATGAAGACACAGCAACAACAACATCATCTGCAGATACTAGTATAAACAATGAAAACATAGAACAAGACGAACGATCTTTGGATGATATTGTTACTTCATTAAAAGCCAAGGATGTTTCAAAAGGTATATATAATAAAATAATAAATAACATAAAAAGTAAATAGGTAGTGTATATACAATTATTTAGTTTAGCAATTGATTTTTTTATTTCTATATATTTTTTTGAATGGTATGGGATCTTTTTTTAAAATAATAATAATAAATAAATAATTAGTTATAGTAAGGTTTTGTGCTATTGGGAATGCGCCTATACTTAAACAAAGCTACTACAAGATTACTGCTTCTAATAAGTTTCATACAGTTATTCAATTTTTAAGAAAAGAACTTAAATATCAAGGCTCTGATCCACTGGTATGTGTTTTAATAATAAAAAAGAAAAGAAAGAGATAGATAAAGGCTAAATGGATACTTTTTTTAGTTCCTATATATTAATAGTGCCTTTTCACCTGCTCCTGATGAAATTGTATCTAATTTGTACAAGGTAAAATAGTCATATAAATGGAAAATGCAAATAGATAAAAAAGATAAATAAAATGAATTAAGATGATCATATTACTATTTTTTTTTATTTAATAGTGTTTTGGAACAGGTGGACATTTAATAATCAATTATTGTACAACGGCTGCATGGGGATAAGATGAACGTGTATATATAGTAAAAAAATAAAAAAAATGAGATTTATTATTCTTATTATTCTTATTAAATGGTTTAATAAATAAATAAATAAAATAATAATAAATAAAAGGAATAAAATAATAGAATTGAAAATTAGATAATGAAAAGTAAAAAGTATTATTAAAAAATAAGGGGACATAATATACATTAAAACAATAAAATGAAAATTAATAAAGATAAAGATGAAATAATGACAAGTTATTATACACAAAAGGGGAAAGGGATAAAGAAAGAGAGAGGAAAGAAAGTAAAAGGAGTGTTTTTTTTTTTTCTTAAAAATAAAAAACATTATCTATTGTCTTTTCCAATATGAATTTGATATATGAGTGTTGTCTTGTTCAGTAGTTAAAGAGTTCATAAGAGAAGTTGTACGTTCAAAAGGTTCATCAAAATGTTTATATTGTTTATGTTGTTGTTTTTGATGAGGATGAACCATTTCATTTGAACCGCAAGAATTAGGTGAGGGTAAAGAGGAGCTTCTTGAATAGCTTACTAATGAGTTATTAGCAGAAGATTTATGTGAAGAGAATGAATGTCGATCACTACTATTATAATCACCATTGGAGGATGGTAAAGGAGGGAGTGGTGTTCTTGGTGCTGCAAAAGGTGGGGGAGTAGAACGACCATTATCAGGAAGGGATCGTAGGGAAAGTGAACTGGCAGAAGTGGGTATATTAGTTTTAGCCAACTCAGCCAATACATCAATAGATGATCGATGAGAAGCTGATCTTCTTTGTTGATGAGAACGGCCAGGGGTTGTTGATTGTTGATTAGCTCCATTCACTTTTTTTAATAATTCTTCCCTTTCATTTAATAATTGAGTTAATAAATCACGTTTACTTTCCAATTCGATTCGCTGTAATTCTACTTGTTCACGTAAAAGCACTTCATCATGTTGTTCCATAGGTAATTCATTGTTACTGGCTGTTAAATCTGACGATAACATAGGGTAATTTTCTTTTAAACGATCTTCTAACTTAGTAATTAATTCTTCTTGTTTTTTAACCATTGATTGTAAAGTTTTATTTTTTAATCGTTGTTCTTCAGTATCAGCGACATATTTTTGAATGGCCATTTTCATACCTTGATCATATTCTTTCATGGCTTGTTCCATTGTTTCAATTTGTTCTTGATATTTTTGATGTAAATCATCCATATTTTCAGACTGATGCTCATAAGCATCCAAAATATCGTTAAAATATTCATCTTCATGGTGAGGATGTTGAGATTGTCTTTGTGTATTGTTATTATTATTTTCGTCGTCGATTATTTCCATGGGTGGAGTTGGTGATTCATTATCATTAGTACAATCTTTAAGTGCATCGGGGCCAAATTCATGTGATACAGGCGTCGCTAAACTACCATGTCGATCTTTATAAGTAGATAATTCTTTTTCTAATTCATCACGTTCCTCAGATATTTGTTCTAATTTTTGTGCTAAATATTCTACACGAATTTCATAATCCCTAACTTTGGTGGAATCGCAAGAATATATTTCTACGTCTGCTTCTAATTTTTTTATTTTGTTATTGGCCAAAGTGTTTTCATTGAGTAGGTCTTGATACATACTTGTTAATTCTTCTATGTACATGTCAAGATTGGTACGGGTTGTTGGGACTTTTTTTTCTAAACTTATTCTTGATCGATCATAACTTGTATGTGTATTACTATTATTGTTGTTGTTATCAATATTGTTAGATAATGTTGGTAAAGGTTTTCCCCAATTTGTTGAATTAGTTTTTATATTGTTAGGTGCAGTAGTGCTACCAGTTGAAGATGATAAAGATAGATCAGATTTATTACCATTCAATAGCGCTATTGTAGCTTGAACATTCATTTTTTATATTTTTTTAAAATTATAAATAAAGTGAAAGGAATGAGAAATTATAAAAACAACAGTTTTTTATAATTTATTTATATATATTTTATTAAATAAATATTAAAAGTAATAATAATAAAGTAGAAAAGAGAAAAAGAGAAAAGAAAAAAAGTAAAATTAAAAAATAAATTTAGGAGCCAAATTTTATATTAACACATGTGTCTCAATCCTTTTTCGGTACAAAAAATAAGCGGAAATTAAAAAATTTGATCAATAATTTATTTCTGAAAAAAAATTAGCTTCCCTTTTTTTTTTGACAAAACTCCTTTGTTGTCCTTTTTTTTTTACTCTTGCTTTTTATTTAACTATTTATTTAATTTATTTATCTATTTTATTAATACTTATATGGATATAGATCAAGATAGTCAAGAAAGAGATCTAGCCTTTAAAACTTTTATTGGTGTAGTAGTCTCCGTATGTGGCAATGTAAGCATTTTATTTCTTTTTATTAAATTTTCTATATTTATATATAAATATGTACTATTATATTATAAAATACTTAAAAGGTATATATTATTTTGGCTAATAAATAAATAGGCATTGATATCAGTAGCTTTAAATGTACAAAAACTGGCTGTAAGTGTTATATACATATATGTCAAAAATAATAAGATTCTAATGATAGATATGCATCTTTTAAACTAACTAACTGACTTTTATTCTTCTTTTCATTTATGGTTTAGCATAATAAACTACAGGAAGCACAAATGGCGAACTTTTTTGCAAATATGGATGAACCACCACGTTGGATATCTACGACTTCACATAATAACTATACTGGAAATATTTTTTACCCTGATGATGGTTATTCTTCACCTCGTACTTCTGAAGATCTTTCACAATCCCCTGAGGCAGAATTAGAACACCAACGGTTTATTATGGCTATGGCTCAAGAACAAAAACAAAGTGATAGTGAATATTTAACTTCAAAACTTTGGTGGTTAGGAATAACCCTTATGATTATAGGTGAAGTTGGAAATTTTGTTGGTAAATTATATATATTTAATTAAAAATAAAAAGACAGAAAATAGAATATAAAAATGAATTACCAAGTATTAAATATTTATATCTACTACTATTTTATTTGCTTAGCATATGGTTTTGCTCCAGCATCAACAATTGCGCCTATTGGCTGTACTACATTGGTTGCTAACGTCATTTTAGCCCCATTAATGTTAAAAGAAGCATTTAGAAAAAGAGATTTGATTGGTATTGTATTAGCAGTTGCTGGAGCAACGACTGTTGTTTTAAGTTCTAATGATCAAGAAGTTGCTGTAAGTAAATAATACCAATAGTACTAAATATCGAAATAACATATTGTATTTAATTATCTAAATAATCATTCTATTTTTTTTTTATTTTTTTTTTATTCATTCATTTGTTTACTTTAAACTTAAATATAGTTATCACCTGAACTTATCATGGAATCTATACTAAAAACAAGGTCAATTGTGTATTTTATTATTACTGGGGTTGCTATCGGTGTACTTACTGCCATTTCTCCTTGGTATGGAACTGAGAGTATCATGGTAGATTTAGGTCTTGTTGCTATCTATGGTATGCATTTTTTTTATTTATTTGTTTGTTTTTAAAAAAAAGGATAATCATAAAAAGAATTTGCAGGAAGTATTAATGGCTTATTTTTTCATTTCTTTTTTCTTTCTTTCTTTTTGCTTAGGTGGATATACCGTTTTGTGTACAAAAAGTGTAGCCTCTTTATTAAGTTTAACTTTATTTAAAATGTTTACGTAAGTTGTTACAAATTACTATTAGCATTGTATTTTTGATAGATAATCATATTAATTTATAAACGATATATTTACTGGATACATTTTTATTTATTTATTTTTTATAACAGATACCCAATATCATATGTATTGATTATAATATTAGTGACTACTGCTATATTACAAATTAAATACTTAAACAAAGCTTTGCAAAGATTTGATTCTACTGCTGTTATTCCAACTCAGTTTGTTCTTTTTACAATCGCTGCTATTGTCGGTAGTGCTGTTATTTATGGTGATTTTGACGATGCCGGAATGAATCAAATGTCACGGTAAATTTTTTAAATATAAACAAGTTTGAACAATTATATTAAAAATTAAAAAAATATATCATACTCATTTACATTTTTTTTTTTTTTCATCTTTCATTTTTTGTATATAGTTTTATGACTGGGTGTGTTATAGAATTTCTTGGTGTTTACTTTATTACTTCAAAACGAGAAAAACGTTTAGGAGCATTAACTTTGAATTCAGATAAAGATGAACCTAGACAACCTGTCAATATTTCTGCCGATTTTTCGTCAACACCACGTACTAGTTTGGAAGGACCTGGACACCATTTAGAACATTCCCAACGACATTCTAATATACCACAACCACCACCTTCATCAGCATTATCATCTTCCGGTATGGAATTAAATGGAGCTATTGGTAGTGGACGTATGAACCCTATTATACAACAACAAAGCCGTCTTCCACCTATTCATCAAAATGCACCATTGACATTTACAAATTCAATACACTATGGAAATGAGGATTGGCATCATCATCAAAATGCCTCTTTACCTTTATTTGATCGTCAACGACGCCGAAGTTCGGTTATTCGTGGATTATCTATTGCTTCACAACTTGTGGATCGTGATAATGATGAAACAGATATACCTATTCAATTACCCGAAGCACCCTCTAGAAGCACATCAACATCCTCTTCACACCATAAAAGAAATGATTCAAAATTAAATAATATTCTTTTCGGCTTTACAAACTTAAAAAACAATAATACCAATAGTAGTCATAAAAGTCATGATGATGAACTCATTGATCCATCCACAAGTGAAGATGCTGTTGAAATTCAAATACCTAATCATATTGATTCAAATGATGATAATAATATCCAAATAGAAGAAAGTCATGCTGAACAAGATTCTGTAAATTTATCGAAAATAGATAACCGACACCCTTTTGATTAATTACATCATACTATTATTTATTTATTTATTTATTTATTTGAATATCTATTTTATATTTATTAATTTTACAAAAAAAAACCCTATCATAGGATACCCCTTTCTCTCTATCTTCATCATTTTTTTCATAATTCTACTTTATTTTTATTTATTTAATACATTTGTTCCATGAATAATAACTTAAAAATTAAAAAATTGTTCAAGTAATAATCAATTTAATATCATTTCATCACTCTTAATTTATTCTCTATTAAAAAAGTCTCCAAAATTGATGAGATATATAATTTATGCAAATGCTGAAATTCAAAATAAATGATGTAAAGTTTAATTTTTCTTTTGTTTCTTATTTTTTTCTTCTTGTGGTTGTTCAGAATCATCCGTGAAGTCATAGAATTTACGAAGTCCAAAAACGGTAAATAAGTCAGGCATGGTTTCCACTGTAACAAAATAAAGATCATAATTATAATATTAATAATGCCATTTTTTTAATATTATTTCTTTTTTTTTTATTGTCATAATTAATTTATTTTTCATATTATCGTTTTTACCTAATTGCACTTTAATAGCATTTACGGATTTTAAAAGAGAATTTTCTTTTTCGAGCTGCTTGTACTATTATATATTGATAAATATATAGTAATAATAATATAAATGTTCATGTTGATTTTTATAACTCCTTTTTTCTTCTATTTAATAATAATAGTAACTTTTTTTTTTTTTTTTACCTTATCATCTACCAATTCAAAAGCAATAACAAGATCATCTGTATTGGTGCTAGGTGCTAATGATACCCATAATTTATTTTCTAAATCAAATTCAACATCTAATATTGGCTGGTTACTTTCAATAGTTTCTTTGTATTCTAATGATTTTGCTTCTTGGTTCCATTTAAAGAGTAATACGGCGGGAATCCTATTTTTTTTTAATAAGTATATTTATATATATTAATGAACTTTTTTTTTAAAAAGAAAAATAGAAATATACTATATATATATAATCACTTACTTGGCAATTACTAAAGCTACGGTATTCGTATTTGTGTTAAATTTGATGCTACTAACGATGGGTTGTTTAGTGGTGTCTATGTCCTACATATGTTTATAAATATTTATAAAAAAAAAACAGAGATAGTGGTGAATTAATATATATTATATTTTATCGAATTCTTCCTTTTATATGATTATATCAAATATTTTCATACTACTATTATTAACTTACTTCAGGAACATATTTATTAATATATTCTAAATAATTTAAAGAGTGAATTTCTTTTCCTTTTACATAATCCCAAGAACGAACCGTATTATCCCCTCCGGCAGAAATCAAAATGCTCTTGTCCCATGGTAATAAACGAATAAATGTAATAACACTAATTGAAATAAATATATGAAAAAAAAGAATATGTCAATATATGTATTTTTGCCTTCCTTTTATAAAGCATATAAATATATTGATAAACAATAATAATATATGACTTACTCTGTATGGCCAAGGCAAAAAGTTTCAATATTATATCCATTAGGGAATCTACTAACACGAATATGTTCGTCACGATCGGCTGTAATTACATATTTTTCATCATCAGATAAAACCTGTATAGTGTAAAAAAATAAAAAAAAGATACAAGAAAAAAAAGTTTAAAAACGCTGGGAATCACAAATCATCATTTTTTTTTTAAAAAAAAATAACTAAATAAAGGATATAACTTTACAATATCCGTGAGCATAGATACGTGACCAACGATAGGTGATAATTTTTGTCCTTCTGAAGGTGTTACTGGATGACTAGTAGATATATATATAAGATATGGACAGAACGTAGATATAAATATATATAAGATTAAAAGTAACCGAAAACATTTTATCTAATATCCCTATTCTCACTCTCCTCCTTATTATTACTATTATTATTATTACTTACCAATAAACATCACCAAATTTATCAGCTACAATAATTTGACTTCCATCTTTAGAGAATTGAATAGCGTTGACACGTTTCGTAGCGGGTTGAGAAGATAACAATTGCCAGTTATTTGTTGTATCGTATACTCTTATTTCTTTATCGTCTCCAGTTGTAACAAGTCGTGTTCCGTCAGAATTAAAGGATACACATCGATGAATATCAATATAAGTTGTTGTTTTTTTTTCATTATCGCCAACAAATTCTTTTACTATACTACCATCGCTATTATTATTAAAGTTGTAGTTATTTTAAAAAATTAGAGTATTAATATATAAAAGCACGTCTCCTTTTACAAATTATATATACATATATATATATATTATATGTGTGTAAATGTGCCTACCTAGTATTGAACACTACAAAAGTAGAGCCATTGGTGAGTACGAGGTTAGGTTGATTAGGATGGTGAACAAGTTTATTAAAAGGAATACGATTAGCCATTTATAAATTTATATATTTTTTTAAAAAAATGAGAGAAAGAGAGAGAGAAAAAAAAAATATAAAATCAGCCACTAATTTAATTTTTTTATAATGCATGGAAAGAAATTCTTATTGGCCCTCGCTAGCAAGCCCATCTGGTTTTGAAAAAAAAATTAAAATGAACTTTTAGAAAGTGGTGATCTAGGTGATATTTTAATATACTACAGCTGAACATATGTTTATCAATATATATATATAATAGTCACTTGTATGATGATTATAAAGAAAAGTTAGTTATTATTTACAGGCTGTATAGATTTTTTTTGAACCTCTTAATAAAAAAAACATTTGTATTTTAAACTTTTTGTATTAAAAGGATCATTTATCATGGTTATTTCTCTTTTAAAAAACAATATAATAGCTTAACTTTGAGATGAAACTGATGTTAATATTTTATATTAGTGTATGATCAAAAATAATTATAGACTTACTAACCTACTAGCTTTTTTTCGATGCATATAGTCATAATTTTAGATAAAATAATAGTTTTAAACATTCCTTTGATATCTTGTAGGCCTTCCTTATTTTTCCACTAGATTACCAAAAACACATTAAAATATTAAAAATTCAAGTAGTTATTTGTTTTTTGAACAAAAACAAGAAAAAAAAAATAACTATATACAAATATATATAGGAAAAAGAAGAAAAACGAGGGTTGAATCTGCTTGATAAATATTAAGAGTGACAATTGTTTTTTTTTTTTTATACCAAGGAATTAAAATTTAGTGAACTATTATGTATGGATTTGTTTTAATTATATAAATTTTACATCGCAATCAAATGTAAGTTGGTTTAAATTTACTAAAAAAGAATATGAAATGATCATGGTTTTATTATAGACCAATATGAGTCACTTTTAAAGTGATGCTGATAGACTTGTCTGCATATAAAAAGGTGTGGATTACAAACATAATAACTTGAAGACTATATTCTTTTTTACCTGTAAAGCAATTTCATTCATATGAAATTTTTTTTATTAAAACAAAGAAATATAAAAGTGACCAAAGATAATATAAAAAGTTACCTTTTTAGGTTACAATAAGATTCTTTTTTTTTTTTTTGCCTCGTGGTTGAAGATCAATAGATGAATAACCTATAGAATTCTCGAATGTTATTTTTATTTCTTATATTAATTCATTTATTTAAACAAAACAGAATAATCAATTTTTAATTATATACTTTATATTTTTTAATTTATTATAATTATCATGATATTATTATTATTATTTATATTCATATTTGTATTCGAAAAATCAAGATAGGAATGATATATGTACTGATTGGATAATAGGACGATCATCTTATTTTATCTTAATAATAATAATCAAAATCATAATACTTAATAATCAACATGATAATAAAAAAAAGGGAGCAAAGGTGTAGAAAAATTTAAAAAAAGGCAAGTAAATTAAAAATTCAAATTCAGTAAAAAACACGCCCGGATTTTCCAAAAAGAGAATATTGCTCCCAATTTTTTTTTTTTTAAAAAAAAGTTTATTGAAAAGTCTGTGTATCTTTTATTTTTTTCTTTCTCTTTCACTTTTTTTTCACTTTTTACTCCATTTCCTTAATATATTTTTTATGTCCTTGTATTAATTATACCTTGTATATTTTTTTAA
>MU612242.1:0-24348 GCA_025201675.1 Cunninghamella echinulata
TTTTTTTTTTTTGAAAACAATAATTATTAAAAATATCTTATATTGTATTATCTATTAAAAAACGATAATAACAACAGTTTTCTTTTTTAAAATAATAATAATAATAATATAAAAAAAGGAGATCAACTATACTTTAATAATAAATCATTTGAAAGATATCAAAAAATAAGGAGAGAGAAAGAGAGAAAAAAAGATAAAGATCTACTTTTTTATCTCCTCTTCATATAGTAATAATAAGCTTTTTATGGGTGGGTGGGATAAAAAAATGTGGGTGTGTGCGCTTTTTGTCCCTTTTTTCACTCCTATCATTTTATTTATTTTATCAATTTTTTTATTCTTTTCTATTCTTTTTTTTCTCTTTCTTTTTAATATTATTTCTATTTTGTAATATATATATACTTATCACTATAACAAGTTTAAATAACTTTATTTTCTTATATAATAAAATAATAATAAAAAAGAAGAAAAAGGAAAATTATCAAACCTACGAAACCGTTCATTATATATATACAGCTATATATATAAAAATAAAAAAGAATAGATCAAATTAAATATTATTAAAAAAAATGGGTTGTTGTCAATCAAATGAAGTTCATAATGGAAAAGCACGTAATGAAGAAATTGAAAACCAAATTAAAAGAGATAAAATTAATATGAAAAATGAAGTCAAAATGTTATTATTAGGTAATAAATATATAGTCAAATAAAGGATTTGATTTTTGACTTGTTATTAATTTATGGGATTTTATTTTCTTTATTTCATTTTATCAGGTGCTGGGGAAAGTGGAAAAAGTACAATTCTTAAACAAATGAAATTAATTCATGATGGTGGGTATTCAAGTGATGAAAGAGAAGCTTTTAAAGAAATCATTTTTTCAAATACAATCCAATCCATGCGAGTGATTATTGAAGCCATGGAACATATGGGTGTCCCCTTTGCTGATACTTCCCCTATGATGCAGCAGCATGCTTCCATTATTTTGAATTTACCTTCCCAAATCGAAAAAGATTATTTGCCTCAAGAGGTTACTCAAGCTGTTAAATCCCTATGGAAAGATGCTCATTTATTAACTGTTTTTGATAGAAGCCGTGAATATCAATTAAATGATTCTGCTAAATAGTAAGCAATAATAACTATAATAATAAAAAATAGGAGAGAAGAAAGAAAAAGTATTAGAAAGGTAGGAAGGAAGGAGGATAGGTATAGCTATAAAAAAAAAGCGGAATTTAAATGAAGGAGCATTATTTTTTTTACTATAGTTACTTTGATTCTATTGATCGAATTGGCGATGTGAATTATATTCCAACCGATCAGGATGTATTAAGATCAAGAGTGAAAACTACCGGGATTACTGAAACTACTTTTGTTATCGATGATTTAACTTATCGTATGTTTGATGTTGGAGGGCAGCGATCAGAACGAAAGAAATGGATTCATTGTTTTGAAAATGTTACAGCCATTATTTTCTTGGTAGCCATTTCTGAATATGATCAAGTCTTGATTGAAGATGAAACAGTAAATCGAATGCAAGAGGCTTTAACCTTATTTGATTCTATTTGTAATTCAAGGTGGTTTGTTAAAACATCCATTATTTTATTTTTAAACAAAATTGATATTTTTAAAGAAAAATTACCAAAACATCCTTTAAGTGAAAGTTTTACAGATTTTACTGGCCCGGAAACTTATGATAGTGCTAGTGATTATATTTTAAACCGTTTTGTTTCTTTAAATCAATCCGATTCTAAACAAGTCTATACCCATTTTACTTGTGCCACCGATACATTACAAATTAAATTCGTTATGGCTGCTGTGAATGATATTATCATTCAAAATAATTTAAGAGATATTGGTTTATTGTAAAAATAAATACATAGTAATAATACGTAAAAATAATAAACTCTATTTATATATTATATCAAAATACTTTTTTTTATTATCATTATTAAAAAATTATGTAGTGTGTTTTTATTTTTATTTCATTTTTAAAAGAAAAGCTTATAATTATAATAAAAAAACTTATTTATGCTTAATCAAAAAAGGAAACAAAAAAAATTAAATCCCAGTTTACACTTGAAAAAAAAAACTGTGACTTAAAACTAAAAAATAAAAATAATAAAAAAACACTTTTTTTCTTCCCCTTTATTTCATTCACTTTTTTTTTTTTATATATATAACCATGTCTTTATTAAAACAATTTAATTTACGTTCATTACCTTCATTATTTTCTGTAAGAAATTTTACTACCTCTCGTACCGTTTTATCAGCTACTGAAACCAACACAACCAAGTCAACTGGATTAAATCAATTTTTTGAAAATGGAGAAGCTTTACCAAAACAAGTGTGGACTGGTAAATGGATAGATAGATAAAGATAAATATTATATAGATGTTATACATATATGTGTATTCAGTATTTATTTATTTAAATTATAATTTTATAATTGAAACAGGCCGTGCTTGGAAAGCTAGTGAATTACGTTTAAAGTCCTTTGAAGATCTTCATAAATTATGGTATGTTTTATTAAAAGAACGCAACTTATTAGCAACACAACAAGAAGAAGCTAGTCGTTTAAAATTGCACCGTTCTGTATGGTCTAATAGAGGTCGTGTGAAGAAGGTAATAAAAATAACAATGATAATTATTATAGATAACATAGATAATATATAGTATATATTTATGGATTTTTTTTATATTGATTTGATACTTTTTTTTTCTTTCCCTTTCAGTGTCAAAAATCCATGGCTCGTATTAAATTTGTATTAAATGAAAGACAACGTGCTTATGAAGCTACCTTAGAAAAACAATAGTATTGTATATTTATTATCATAGTTTAACATTAAAAGTAATAATAATAGTAATAATAAAAAGAATCATAAACATGATATATATGTAATAAGAAAGAGTAAAAAGAATATATTTATTTATTTACAATTATTATTTAGTTTTTTTCCATAGATTTCTCTATTTTTATTTTTTGTATACATTTAATTCATTCTAAATAATAAACTTTTTTTTAAGTATAAATCATGCTGTTTTTATTTTACATGTCAAAAAAAAAATAGGCGCTGAGTTTAAACATGACCATGCGATCTCACTAAGTTCAAATTTTATTTAATCAATAGTATTAAAAAATATCTGTAACAGTACAAATTATGGCAGCAATAATCATAATTATCTTCTTTTAAAAAAATAATAGGGAGTACGTCTATAAAGTAAGTGTAATGAATGCTATATTTTTAAAAAATAAAATAAAACAAATAAGAGTAATATATATATTAAAAAAGACGACTTATTATTTGTTACCATCGTTTTCATTATAGTGTGAAATGAATTAAAAGTAGTGGACACTGATCGTTTTAACACTAATAATCAATCTGGAATTTGTACTACTCAACGTGATAGAATATTTAGTATTTTATAAAGAATACTTTACAATTCAATATCTTGCAATCCACCGCGAAAACCAACAAATATTACTGTTTTTATAATGAAAACAATTATTTCAATGGTACCATTCCTTAAAATAATTCTGCAGCATTATTATATATGTATCAACAATAGAAACATGATATTATATATGTTAACTAGTGCGAAGATAAAATGTATAATATAAAAAAAGATGTTGTATTTTACAATCCAGATCAATCCACGTAAAAAAAAAAAAGAGTATCCTACAGTTTGTTTTTTATACCTTATTTTTTCCATTTTTTTATTATAGAACCATTCTTTTCAAACAATAGTAGCGCTTGATTATAAAGAATCAAAAGATATTATTTTTGGTACATATTCATCAATAAAAATGATTTAAAGAAAAAAAAAATTGATTTTTTTAATTACTGTACAACCAGCTTATACTCAAATGAACAATTAGTTTAAAAACTGTGTACATTAGATTAACATATTCTGTTATAAAATTATATTACAAAAAAAGAAATATTTATGGTTATAATAAAATAAAGTATAGACTATAAGAAAAGATTAACCACTAGGTTTTTATTTCTTTTTTATACGTAAACAACAACTTAATTTTTAAAACAAGCCTATGCATATATAAACCAATATTGGGATAAACTGCATACGCTAAATAAATACGTAATAAGTGAAGAATTATATGCAATTACAAAAATTATTAATAATTTTTAATTACAATAATAATAAAATTATATATATATATATATAATAGCAAAATAACAATAATAGCAAACTAATAATAATAATAGCAAAATAATAATAAAAAATAGTAAAATAATAAAATGAGTAATAATATTAATAATAAAATCGAAACTATGTATTTTTGCCAGTAAATCGATAAAAATTAATAACAAATAACAGGATATATCATACAGAATAATATAGTGAGTATATAAAATAAACTATATTGAATCAATCTTGTCTTTTCATGATACGTTGGGGTTGTTGACCACCTTGTCCACGATGTTGTTTATGGTTTGGATGTTGATTATTGTTATTATTATTATGTGTGTTCTGTTTTTGTCCATGGTGTTGATTTTGCCGACCATGTTGTTGATGACTGTTGGAAGGTTTACCCTCGTCTTTATATTGTGGTACACTAAGATTTAATAAAGCAAATGGAGGAAGCAACATACCACGGTATTCAGAGCATCTATTATTATTATTTTTTAGAAAAATAAATAAGTATACAAATAAAGGAATAATATTTAATTAGCACGATTATATCAATAAAACTATAAATGAATATATTATATTACCTTCCAGCCAAATCTTGCCCACCCATAAAAGGTAAATCAAAAACAACTTCAACTGATTTATCTTGAACACCAACAATAGTTCCTTTACTATCAAAAGGTACGGAACCACTGTCCAAAACATATACTACACGATCACCAAGTTTAAATAATTGATTATTTAATCTAGCTTCAGCGTCCTCAGGACGTAATAATAATCTTCTAGGAATGCTATTAATAATAACTCGCTTGAAATCTAAATGGTCATACCATTCGTTATATTCACTTGAAGCTGTTTCAATAAATTTAATAACAGGCTATAATAAAAAATAAAATAAATTTATAGGAAATTCAATATAATAAACTCTTTTAAAGGAATTTTTTTTTTACTTATATTGATTATATATATATATACCTGATCAAATTCTTCTGCGCTTAATGATGTCCTTGGCAATTCGTCAATATTGTGTTCCTTCAACCAATCACGCATGCGTTTGAGCTCTTCGGCACCATTGTCAGTCCATCCAAAATCAGCAATATTCATCATACCTTTTTTAAAAAAGAAATAGTAAAAAAAAATTAACAATAAATAAATTATAAATCAAAATTCCATATTCAATTATATATATATGTAATACTTACCAACACCTTTACTATTATGAACTAATTGCATGAATTGAGGGAAAGCATTCACATAAGATCCAATTAATTCAACAGCTTTTTCAGAATATTCCCAGTGTCCAGTACCATTTTTACGAGTATAGCCAATTACTTTTTGTTGTTTTGCTTCAAACTTAAGATTAAGACCAACATTAACACGCTGACCGGTTGCATTCATTATTTGTAAAGAAGAAGTGATTTTAGATAAAGCAAAAGCATTGATTTTGAGACGATCGGCTAATACGAAAGAGGAAATATATTGACATGCTTGGTTTTGTTTTTCTAATGCTTCCGCACCAAAACTAGGTTCTTGGCTATGTTTTTGATCTACAGGAACTACCATTTGAATATTGATATTATTTTGATTATGGCCC
This sequence comes from Cunninghamella echinulata, assembly GCA_025201675.1. Classification (NCBI taxonomy): domain Eukaryota; kingdom Fungi; phylum Mucoromycota; class Mucoromycetes; order Mucorales; family Cunninghamellaceae; genus Cunninghamella; species Cunninghamella echinulata. Next base: position 5,742 of record MU612242.1, read on the forward strand.
ACCACCGTTGCTAAAGTACCATAATAAACAGTTCCAAAGAAATAAACATTGCTACCAATAGGGTAGCTTTCAGAAACAGGCGGAGCTTTACGTTCAATAAAACGAGGATCTTCAAGAGCCACTTTTATAACGACAGATTGAACCGGAACTAATTCTTCTTGAGTTGGGTTCATGTATTCTTTGACTAGGGCACCTTCTTCTGTTTTTTTCATTCCACGTAATGTACATACATGTAGTGCTGTAGTAGTTGTACCAATATCTAAACCAAATCGTTTGGATCCTAAATATTCGGCTCTTCCTGAACGTTTTGACCAATCTTTTTGCTCATCTTCTTCCATTACTGTTTCACGAACAAATCTCTTCTTTCCAGAAACCTTTAGTGTATACTTTACTGATTCATTTGATACTGCTATAACAACTGCTTCTTGAAGATAAGGATAATCTACATATATATATAAATACCATTGTAAATACTTTATTGCATAATTACTATTTCTTATTATAATTGCTATCATTATTATAATTAAAACAACTTACGAACAAAAACTCGTTTATATAATAGTAATTTAGCAATATCTTCTGTAGTCATATTAGCAAAGCGATCGTGAAGTTTGACAACAACGGTTTCATTCCTATTATATACATATAAATATAATATATATCAAGAAGTTTATAAGTCAAGTTGTAATATATTATTCACCATTTTACTTTTTTTCCTTTTCTTTCGAAATATAATTATATACAAACTTACTTGCTATCTTGTTGAAAAACTTTAACATTATGGAAACTAAGTACACTTGAGTGAGGAATAGTAGCCAAGGAAGGAAAACCAGGTAATAGTTCTTTTCCAAGTTTTGCACCGTCTAATAGTATTTTACGAAGAACAACTTCACCACCAATAGTAGGTAATTTATATAAAACTTCACGAGCACAACAATGATGAATATCAGGGAACACGCCAGGTAATGGACTAGGATACACAATGCTGTTTTCAGGATCAACTTCGGCCATTTTTTGATCATAAACATATTTAAAACTATCACCAAATCTAGCCATATCACGTTCAGCTTTTGTAAGTCTATCTTCTTTTCGTTTCATTGCTTCTAAAAGGCGTTTTTCATCAATAAAAGGGATTTTTACAATAGCTTCCCATTCTTGTTTTTTTCCATTCATATCCAAATCAAAATCACGAGGATAAAAATCAATAATGGGAGAACTAGCATCGGTCATTAAATCCTAAAAATGTATAAATATTCAATATATATATATATTAATATACATGATTATATTGCTGTTATTGTTACCATCATTTACTCTTTTTTTTTTTAAAAAAAAAAAAAATAACTTACTTGATAAGCATATGGCAATAATTTTTTACTAAGTGCGGGTAAAACACCCATTAATTGTTCATAGGGTTTAAAAGGTTCACCTAATTCAAATTTAGCATCTTGATATCTAACAATATTTATTAAGTCAGATATTTTTGGTGCATAATGGTAAGGATAGAACCAGCCCCAAGAAGCAACACCATCATAATAATAATGTAAAACCCATTGAATACCAGTAATATATGATTCGACTAATTTATTCATAGCTTCCTCATCTTCTATATTAATTTCCATTTTTTCCTAATTATTATAATATAGTATATTAATATAGTAAAGTTTTATTTATTTGCATTTATATCTATGCTTTATTGTTTTATTTTTTATCTTATTTGTATTCTTACCATATAATAATCGGATTTCCATTGTTTAAACGCAACTTCTGCTTTTTCTTTTTCCTGTTTTTCAATTTCTTCTTGTGATAATTCAGCAACGGTTGGAGCATTTTCGTATTTTTTAAGAACACGATTCCGAGCTTCCATATCTTCTTCATCCAAATCATCTTCTGTAAAATCTTCATCACTATCATCAAATTCAACATAGATATGCTTACTATCGTCTTCATTGGAATATTCTATAGACGACTGTAATCCAAGATCCTTTGCAATAACTTCAATGAATCTTCTATCTACAGTATTGAGATCAGGAGGGAAATGAAGAGCCTCAGATTTTCCAGGTTTATGGGCCAAAACAAATTCTTTAATGCGTTCGAAAAGATCGCGTTGATTGGGAGTTAATACTATTTTTTTTAAAAATAATTATAAAAAAAGAAAGAAAAATTAACAAAAAGGTTTTTTTAATGATATTAAAGTGTTTTATGTATATATGTATATAAAAATTACCTAATCCCTTTTTCTTTTTCCTTGATTTTTCGATTTTATGCAATTCTTCAAAATCGGCTGTTTCTTTAGCACCAAGATATAAACTATCTACCAATTCAGCTTCAAAATTTTCCTTTTCAACAGTTTCAGCCAATTCATGCAAAACAAGTTGTAATTTTGAAAGATCTACATTACCACCATCTTGAAGATATCCATCAGATTTTGGTAATATTTTTTTATAGATATTAAACATAAGACCAAGAGCGCCTTCATTAATATGTAATCCAGGTAAGTTTGGTAAGAAATCATTTCCAACAAATAATGCAAGTAAAATAAAATCATCCAAAATACGTTCCAAATTATACTCGAATGATAATGACTGTTCTAAGGATTTAAACTCCATATCAAGATATTCACGTAAAAGTGATAAATGCATGAGATAAAAATTTTGAGCCTCCAAACTAAATCACAATATATATATATATATATATTAATTAAAAATAAAAAATAAAAAGCATTCCCTTTTCTATTATTATTATCCATTTTTTATTTTACCTAACAGTTTTACGCGCTTTCTTACCACCAAAAGTAACCTCTTCACGTAATAAAGCAAAATGTGGATCATGACTTAATAAACCCAACATAATTAAATCAGCATCCAAACCATATAAACAATGTCTTGTATTAGGGTTATAATCAGGTTGAGCTTTAGATAAACGAATAAATTCCATGATTTTATGTTCACCTTCCCCAGGTACTTCAGGCCCAGAAAGAATAATTTCAACGTCGCGCCATAAAGAATCTTCTGATACTTTTTTAGTAATAAAATAACGAAGTTGTACTGTTAACTTTTTCATAAATGTTGTTCCTATAATAATCATAAAAAAAATCAATAAATACCATATTTCATTTAATTTTAAAAATAATATATATATATTACTTACCAGGTGTAATACAATTACTATCGAAAGGATCTTCTTCAGGTAATTCTTCACCTTTAAGAATAGCACGTTTTCTATTTTCATCTGCATCTCTTGCTGTTCTAAAACGACGAGATCGTTGTTGATTCATCTTTGCACGAGGAGCTACACCATCAATAGCTAAAAAGAAGGTCTTTTTTGGTTTTATTTTAGCAAACAAATGTTCTATATAATTAAAAATCCCAATCCATATTTGTTCTTCGGTAATTCTAAAATGGGCACTATCAGAGTTGCTATGGGAACAATTGTGAATAATACCATTCATATCCAAGTACAAGTTATCTATAAAATAGACAATTTTTTTTTTAAAAAAAAGAACAATAAACAGTATAATAATAATAATAATAATAATAATAATAATAATAATAGTAACGATAATTAGTAAATAATAATAAATGGAATGCAAAAATGGGAAAACATAAATAGTAAAGGGAGAGTATTATTATCATATTTTTGACATTACCAAATTCAGGTATACTGTTTTCAGTAATCAACTGTGAGCACATTGGATAACGTTCGCTAAAAATAATTGTTGCTAATTACTACCTTATTACACAATCATATTTATATATATATGCATGCATATTTGTATAAAATAAAATAGATATATTCAATACCTCATCCATCTAAAAAATTTAGGAATACCCATATTATTTTAATAAAGGATATATTTATGTATTTAAAAAAAAAGAAACAAAGAAAAAGAAAAGAAAAAAAGAAAGAAGGAAAAAAAATTATATGACGAAGTTTTATTTAAAATCCCGCAGTTTACTAACTACGACAGTTTTGATTTTTCATTCCATTAAAACGCGTAGTAAATAGAGAAATAAAGAGAAAACTAATGATTTATTGTATAGTATTTTAATCTTGTTTATGATTGTACTAATTTCAAATGGAATGATTTAGGTCTATATAAAAGAAATAAAATAAAAAAATTAAAATACTATTATTTATATTATATTATATTATTTATTTTTATTTTACCTAACAAATTGATTGAAACCATTTTTACTCATAGAAAAGCCAAGGCCACTTTCTTTTGCGCCAACCCAAGCCAAAGCAGGATCAATATAATCACAACGATTCATGAACCAAGTACCAGTTTCAATTTGGTCCCCAATTTCGAGTGCACTTTCAGGGCTCGAAGTCCAAATACTTGCTGTTAATCCATAGTTTGAATCATTCATTAATTTAATAGCTTCTTCGTGAGATGAGACTTTCATTATACCCAATACAGGACCGAATGTCTAAATAAAAAAGAGAGATAAATAAATATAATGTTTTATTTTTTTATTATTCTTTTATTGTTATTGTTTATGTTTATTTTTACTACTTACTTCGTCTTTCATTACAATCATGTCATGATTAACATTGGTAAGAATTTGAGGACCGACATAAGTAGAACCAGGCTATTTATTAATAAAATAGAATAAATAAAATAAAATAAAATAAAATAAAATAAAATAAATGAATAAGGTCTCATTGAAACAAATTATATATTTCTATATATTATATATATCCACTTACTTTATCTAAGGGGAAGTATTTATTGGTATCAATTTCTAATTTAGCACCTTTTTTAACTACAGATCAAAAAAGATTTATGTGAGACAAAATGATTATAAATAAGGTTTACTTTTTTCGTTATTATTTATTATTATTTACCAGCGTCGTCTAATTGCGCCCTAACATTTTCAGCAAAGCGAATATTAGCCATTGGACCAAGGGTTGTATCTTGATTATTTGGATCACCAAGATTGTATTTCTATTATATCCATGAAAATAAAAATAAACGTTACTTGATAAGATATAATATTTTGTTATTTTATTAAACTTACTTCAGTAATAGCAACTGCCTTTTTAACAAATTCATCATATACATCGGCATGAACATAGCATCTTTCAATAGAACAACAACATTGACCAGAATTGAAAAAGGCACCATCAACGATATTTTCTACAGCATAATCAATATTAGCATCTGGTAATACATAAGCAGGATCTTTTCCACCTAATTCCATTGCTGAACCTATATATAAATATAATAATTATATTCGGATTTAAAAAACATAAAAACGCGTCAATTATATATACATATAATTTTTTTTCCTTTTTAGATTAAATCCTTTTTTTTTTAGTACGAATGATTATTTATTATTACCTATCAATCGGTTACTATCACCAATAGATTGACGAATTTTCTTTCCGACAGCAACGCTACCAGTAAAGTTGACAAATTGAATACCAGGATGTTGAACCAAAGCATTTGCACCTTCATCGTTAACATGAACAACTTGAACTACATCTTTAGGTACACCAGCTTCATGTAAAGTTTCAACAAAGATGTCAGCACATTTTGGTGTTTGAGGTGATTGTTTTAAAAGTACACAGTTACCGGCCAACAAAGCGGGAATGATATTATTTACTATTATAAAAAAATAATTATAATAAGTAAATGGGTACACTCTCTGTAATATTTTTACTAACACTATTATACATCTCTTTTATTTTCCCTATCTACCTATCTACCTATCTACTTTCTCCTTTCTTCTTTTACCTGTTGTTAAATAAGGATAATTCCAAGCAGCGATAATAAATACAGCACCAAGAGGTTCTTTACGTAAAAATCTTTTAACCTGAGGTTTATCTTCAATAATTTCATCCTTTAAGCTTTCTTCGGCAACAGAAATCATATAGCCAGCACGTTCAAGAACACCATTTACTTCACCACCACCATATCTTTTAGGACGGCCCATTTGAGATGCAATACTTTCAGCTATCTGTTCTTTTTTTTCAGCGAATAATTCACAGAAACGTTTCATCAATTGAACGCGGTCTTCTACTTTGACTTTACGCCAAGCAGGAAAAGCTTTATTAGCATTATCTACTTTTTGATTAATTTCTTCTATAGTTAAACATGGTATATCAAATAAGACTTGCTGTGTAGAAGGGGATACAACTGATATGGAGCTTGACATTATTTTATTACTATTGTTAATATTATTATTGTAAATACGTATAAAGAATTAAAGTATTTTTAAGGAAAAAAAACATGGCGACTAATAATATTGAGTTCTTCATGGTGTATATTTTGTTGATGATTATTATTAATTGATAGTACTTAAAGGAAAGGAAAGGAAAGAAAATATATAAATATGAAAAAAAAAAAAAAAAAAAAAAAAGAGAAAAAGAGAAAGGGAAAGAGAAAAAATATTTAAGTTGCTTTTAAAATTGAGAGGACTTTTAAAAATATGCATTTTTTTTTTGTTTCAACTATTTTTTTAAGCAAATGTTATTTTTTATTGTATATAAAGTTTGATATTTACTATCAACTTATTACTGTATTAAAAGAATAAAATGGTTTAATAGATATAGCTTTCATCATTAACTTTATCTCCCTTTTTTCAGTGTAACCATGTATTGTGAATTTTTTTATGGAATAATTTACTTTTTATGAAAGGCAAGAATTTTGATCGTCATACCAAAAATAATAAGGGAAAAAAATAGCCTATGTACTATATTGTCTTCATTATCTATATACAATAAACCAATTTATAATAGTACTAGAGTAGTTTACTCATGATCAAAGTACCATTTAACCATTTATATGAAAGAACACCTTTTTTATATAGCCATTAAAAATAGTATAACAAAACAATATTATTTGTTTATTTATTTCGACCAAGCTGCAAAGCCTCCACGATCATGTGCTGTTTTATTGTATTATAAAAAGGATTTGAATATAACCTCTACATTGATGAAATATATTAAAGGTTTTACTGTATTGTATTTTAAAAAAATTGTCCAAAATCATTATAAAATGAAGTAGAACGTTATTTGTCTTTAGTTTTTATTCCTATATATTAATTAGGGTTAAATATCTCGAAACATCAATTATTTACCAATCAAATTGGTGATTTCAAGAGGAGCTAAAGTTAATTTTTATATAATTTTTTATTCTAACTTTTTTTGTTTAACTTGTTTTTCTTTCCACATTTTTATTTATTTACCTGGTATTTATTTATTTATTTCCCTCTTTCCTTTCTTTTTTTATTTTTCATCTTTCATCATCAGAATAAAATATAAAAAATGACTGGTACCGAATGGATTTTAAGAAAAAGGTCAGTCTTCATCATATTAGGCATCTTTTTAGTGTTATCTTTATTTTCTATCCGATCAACAATACACAACTCTCCTTATGTAGATGATGTTTCATCAAGTATGGATATAGATACAGACTTATCAACTACTAGTACTACAAACTCTGAAAAAAACAATGTATCAACAACAACACCTGTAGGAGAAGAAGAAGAAGATCAACCTGAAGCTGAAAACTTGGTTGAAGTATTAACAAAACCAACCACTGAAGAAGAATTTACCCCAAAGGAATTTGAGCCTATCAGCAAACCCATTCAAGACATTATTAAAAAAAACCTTATGAAGCATAAAAAGGATAATATATTATTGACAGCTGTCGCTAATGGAGGGATGGCCGATTATACACTTAATTGGATTGCTTCTTTAGAAAGAACTAAATTAAGTAAGAAATTTTTAGTATTTGCTATCAATCAAGAATTAACGGACATTCTTACGGAAAAGGGTTATGGCGATCATGTTGTTAATATTCCTCAAGAATGGTTTCATCAAAAATTATCAGGAGATGAAGCTAAATGGTTATCTAAAGAGTATTTACCTATCACACACGCAAAGTCTTTAGTAGTAGAACGTTTGTTGTATATGGACGTTACAGTATGGTTTAGTGATGTGGATATCGTTTTTACTTCACCTGCAATTTATGATTATTTGATGATGAAGTTGGATTCAAGAAAAACTACCGAAATGTTATTTACTCAAGAAACTGAACAAAAGATCCTTAATTCTGGGTTTTATATTATGAGACCTACTCTTGCTGCAAAACGTGTTTTAGCTGATTCAATTGTGATTACTGATAAAGAACCTAAAGTCTCTCAACAACGTGCTATGAATCGAATTATTGATGATATGAATTTAAATTATCAAAATAGTAAAATCGCTTTATTGGATTTAGCTCTTTTCCCCCACGGTCGTATGTATTTCGAAAGAAAAGTCCCTACAAAATATGGCTTGGAGCCATTCATGGTACATGCTAATTATCGTATTGGTGATGAAAAAAGAAAATCTCTTCAAGGTGCTGACCTTTGGTATTTATAAAGAAAAAAAAAACTATAGAAATATTCCATTTTTCATATAATTATATTTTTTTTTAAAAAAAAAAGATCAATCTCCTTTTTTATTTAATTAATATATTATTATTTATTGTGCAACGTTATATATATATATTATTTATTTTACAATTTTAATTTTAATGCATACAAACCAAAGTAGAGTAAATCATTTTTTTATCCAATATTATTTTATTATTCATATTAAAAAATATAATAAAAGGACAAAAAAAATATAAAATAGTATATTAAGAAGCTAGGATAGAATACTAAATATTAATCATGATTATAAAATACAAATATATTATTGTTTTATTGTATAAAAAATAAGAGAAATAAGATTAAAGTTTTTTGATAGTCCAAAGTAAATTATCATCAGAAGTATCAATTTTACATTCTGAAAGAGTAGTACCACCTTCAATAGGTTTGTTAGAGATACAACGAGGAATCATATCATAAAGATGGGAGAAGGACACTATTTTATATTGACCTCGAACTTTTTTGTCAGGAACTGCAAGCCATAATTGTTTAGGAGCATAGATCTTTTCATAACCTCCTAAATCATCTGGAAAAGAGCCATTAATTTCACATTTCCACATCTATGTTTAAAAAGAAAAAAAGGTTAGTTAAAAAAAATATAGACATAAATATAATTAATATGGTATAATATTTTACCACAGCAGCGTCAGGGAATCCTTCACCATTAGTAGATTTATCTCCAAAATCCTATTTCATTTTTAAAAAATAAAAAAAAATAGTTAATGAAACAGTTTTTTTTTTAAACATCCGAAATTAAAAAAAAAAAAAAGGATTTACCCAGCGAGTAGAAACACATTTTTCAAGGTCTGCTTCATTTTTAATATGAAGAGAGAAAAGTTTAGTATTTTTATGTTGACGAAGTTCCCATTTAGTAGAGTCCTTAGTAAGAGTAAGTATATTGTTAGGCTGAATCATATTTAAAATCTTTTGGTTTACACCAGAAGCAAATTCATAATCACCTTCTGGTAATTTGACGCCAGCTGTATACAAAGCTGTGCCATCTTTTTTACCAGTACGGCTGACACCTTGAGCTTGGATGCTAGAAACTAATAATCCGATAGAAACAATAAGTGTAGAAAGACGCATTTTATATATAAGTTAAATATATATGTAAATATTTAAAAACGAATGGAATGGGAAATATCGATATTAAAAAAAGAAAAATAAAAAAATATAGAAAAGAAAAGAAAAAAAGAAAAATTAAAAAACAAATTAAATAAAATATAATAAAAAAAAGTTCAGTTTAGAACCTTCCTCCTAATCATTTACTTTTCTACCTTTTTTCCCTTAATTTTTTAAACAATGTGGTGAATAGACTAAATGAGTTTAGCGATATTCAACACTTCACCGGAAATTCAAAAGTTTATCTATTTATGTTGTACCACCTACTTATGATAAAATGCCTTTTTTTGTTTTTAAAGATTGACTTTTTTTTAATTAAACATAAAATTAAAAAAAAATAGTATATAATGATGTAACAATATTTTTTTTTACTATATATTATATGGAATATGTTGAATAATTATAAACAAAAGAAAAAGGTATGCACTAGTTTTATGTGTGTGAGTACAACTTAAAAAAGGAATAATAAAAAAATAAAAATAATAATGTCCATAGTTTATTTTTTTGCTATAAACGCCTTACGTTTAAGATTTTACGATAGAATATACTTACCTAAAGCACATAGCTTTAACTAATCTGTTTATACGAATATGCATTAATTATATGTACTTTGTATAAAAATGAACTCTATTTTTTCAAATCTTTTAAAAAATAGCATTTTTCTTTCTCTTCTTTAATCATTTTCTATTAGATAATATACAAAAGAAAAAGACATCATTTGATTATCCACAATGAAGGATATTTTGCCATGTATTTAAAATAGATGTTTTTACAGTAAAAACATATAAAAAAATAAGGTTTGTAAAGCAAGCCATGAGACACTTTTTTTGCAGTTTTTAAAAATCTGGTAGATCCTATTCATGTTTTTTTGACTCTAATTCTCTAAACTTTAATTTTTAACAATATAAAAACAAGTAACTGCAAAGTATAGTAATATAATATATTAATATACATATCAAATATATAAAAAAAGCATAAAAATACAATCGTTTATTGTAAAATTTTTAAATGGGTTGACATTTTTCAACTTTTTTTAAAAAAAATTATATAAAAATTAATTCATTATGCCAATTTTAATAAATAAAAGATATAAATTAATACATAAGAATGTCTACTATTGTTATTTATGAAAGTATAAAAATAAATTTCTTTGGAAAGATGAATAGTAAATGTGCATTTTTAATACACTTCTTTATATACACTTTTGAACCTGACAGAATCCGCGCCCGATTGTCCTAGATAATGTTCATTTTTTATACCCTTCTCTAAATAACGCTTTTCGTTTAAATTTTTAGCACCTTAATTCCTAATTTTTATAATTCAAAGCAATTAGCTTATCCATATATACATTGTAGTATATTTACTTATGCTATTATATTTTATATTTCTAAAGTTATTACGTATAAAAAATGAATGGTAAAGTGTATATGTAGAATAAAAAATGAAAAGACAATAAGAATAAAAGAAATTTATTTTTAAAATAAAATAAAATAAAATAGATAAAAGTAATAACAATAATAAAAACCCGCACATATATTGATCTCATTTATTGGTCAGTTTCACCACACTTTTGCTTTTCAATAAGTCTTTCCAGTCTAAATTGTTGATTTTTATTTAAAATATTCAATTTTGCTATAACAAGGCGAGTATTAGGAGCCTCAGAACCACCTTCAAGAGTGATACCATAAGATAAATCAGCAACTTTTAATGCACCATTATAGTATTCCCATTTTTGAGGATTTCTTGATTGAACTATAGGATTGTCTACAGTAATATTTTGAGAAGAACCTTCAACAGCAAGATAAAAGCCGGTTTTTTTGTTTTTAATATAAGTTTCAGTTGTCCACTCCCATAATTCATCAGGTGCATCATTTTCATGCTTAAGAATAATTGGTACATCATCATTTTCTTGAGTAACTCCCAGACTGGCTACCATTTCTGAATGAGCATGTTCAATAAAGAAAGGAGTATCTGGATAAGGTAAATTTTGAGTATTTACACCAATAAAGCCAACAAAGGAAACTAGTAAGAAGGAAGACAATTTCATTTTATTTTATAATTATATAGAAAAGAGAATAAAAAAGAAAAAAGAAAAAGAAAAAAAACTGCCTTAAATACTAAAATGAACTCTCTCTTCTTACTTTGGCTATCTATCTACTTCTGTTCCTTTCTTCCCCTCACTCTTTCTCTTTTTTTTAACTCCTGCTGTTTTACGCCTTATTTATACATTTAATAGCTAAAGGAAAGATCCCTTTAAGATACTTTAATACCGCCACTTAATTGATCATATCTATAAAATTATTTTATTATTATTATTATTATTATTATTAGCAGTAGTAGTAGTAGTAGTAGTAATAGTAGTAGTAATAGTAGTAGTAGAAGCAGTATTTGGTATAAATTAATACATTATGAAAATGATTTATAGTCTTGTATATATATATTTTTATGTCCTTTAACTTACTGTTTTTTTCTGTTTTTTATACCCAAATTTTTAAAACGCCCCCTCCCTTTAACTTTAAAAAAAAAAACAAATGGTATGATTTATGCAGTAAGTTTGTTTATTTTTTAACCTTCCACCAAGGGGTTGAAAAAAAATATGTAAATCATTCCTTTAAAATAACTGATTTAATAGAATGCATTGGCCCTTCATAACTGGATCTCTTACAGTACCTTTAAAAAATAAAAATAATAGCAATATGAAAATCGATATATACAAAACGTAATGGTAAATATTGTTTGAATATAGAACATATATTCTACAGTGTTACCAAAAAATAAAATAACAAGCGATGTATATTTGTTAAGTTGAATAGTTAAATTTATTCATTTATAAAAGTATATAAAGTAATATAAAGTTTTTTTTAGAAAATAAATAAATAAATAAGCATAATTATAGGTCAAGTCATGCTTCCTAGTTTGCCGTACGTTATATAGAGTTCAGATGGTTTGATTTTCTCACAGTTACCATCCTGAAGGGGCAGCAAATCTTTATTAGTTATCTTTTTTAAAGGTATTGGTAAATTTTCATTTTGACCATCTACCATGGTAATTGATTCTATTCCATCATATAATTTTACAATTGCATTTTCGTAACCTGTTAAAGATCCTTGGGATGTTATATCATTGAACTCATTTTTACGAAAATCTGCAAATATGAATGCATTTTTTTCTTTATGTTTTTTATATCGAATATAATAAATCAAAGCAACCTAAATAAAATAACAAATTAGAAATAATTATATATGCATATATATTATTATTATTATAATTATTATTAACCTTAATCCTTTACAATAACGACAACAGAAACGCAAACGACAATAGGTATTAATTTTTCAGAAGGGAGATTATTACTAAGTTCTGTAGTAGCGGAACGACTAGTTGTTATCTAATATGGACGGTAGGGATCATTGACATTCAATATATTTATGTTTTCAGCTGGTGTAGTTACATCGATAAAACCAAACAACAGTAACAAATAACTCGATGAATAGCAAGTAGCTAACAAATATATATGTATGTAAGTATGTATGTATTAATAGACTGCTATAATGAAAAATTTTAATCGAGAAATAACTGTTATATATATATATATATATATATATATATATATATATATATTACCAAAATGACCAAACCTACTAATAGAAGCTGTAGATGAAGAGATAGAAACATATTGAAAAGAGTTACTTACGATATTATATACATAATAAGTATCCTGTAGTGTGTGTACTATGTAAAAACAAAAAAAAAAAATATAAAAACAAATGAATAAACCATATACCTTAATTTTTCAAAAAATAGAATACTTTCATCGCTGCCAATAAAAACATCACCACACAGTAGTAATAAATTAGAATCAGGACCTAAATGCATATGAAATAAAATATAAAAGAGTTACTAGCACTGGATTATAATGGGTAATATTACGAAAGAAAAAAAATACTCCGTGTAACAGAATGGCTAACTCTTTTTGTAGGAATATCACCAGTAATGTTAAAACGGATCCATTTTAAAGCTTTAGTGTCATATTTTATTAGCATTTGAAACTCTACATAATAAAAATTAAGGTCACTTTCCAACTTAAATATATCTCCCATCAAGTAGATAAAACCATTGACTGTTAACGTGGCAGCATGACCTGTTCTAATTACTCCTTCGATACTATCTAGTGGGTCCATTAGTTCTATGATAATACTAATATAATATGTGTTTCCATGCATTAGTATTATAAATTAATTGGTTATTTATTTATTTAATAATACTTACTTTTATGTAATCATATATATTGAATACATCTGATACATCGACTTGTGAATCATTACTATTTCGTTAAATATAAATATATTAATCGGTATAAAAGGCTTTGTTTATACTTGTATTTAATGTTACGTCGATTTACATAGCCCCACCCCAGATCCAAATTGTGTCATTACCTAAATTAACTACTTTTGCCTCAGAACTAAATAATTATAATAATAAAACCATATAGATTTAAAAAATATAAATATATTAAAAAATTAATGCATCCGTTGAATAATTTTTTTTTTTTTTACGTGTAATTATTTCCATTTGGTAATGGTAAGTTTTTCCAACTATTTTTTTGTGGATTATAATTTAAGAAAGGATTATTTAAATTAGTAAGAGCATTATTCACTTGGCCATCATATAATACATACTTTCATCCTCATAAATTGGTACAGCAGTAGCATAACCAATGCTTTCTAGAGATGTATTTTCGATACTCGATGATTTTTTTTGCCATTGTATTTTTGTTGTATCAAAATTAGTAAAATTATTAAATAGTGATAAATCTAAAACTATATTTTCATTGACAGGGACTTTATAAAGATCCTCATAATATTTATTATTATATTTATTATCAATAGCAGTGTTTAAATTAAATTTTATATAGCCTCCAAAACAATATATAGTTGATTTTATTAAAGAACAGCCTGAAAAAAGAAAGGGAGAATTAATTTATATATGTAGACGCTTTCAATCATTAATACTCTTATACTATATTATCGAGGTATATTCTTGACTCTACATTATTCAATTGAAAGACAACTTTATATGGGCATATAAATAATAACAATATTAATGTATACTTAAATAAAACATTCATTGTATACATCAAAAGAATAAAAAAAAAAAAGAAATAAGCTATTTTTTTTAAGAAAAAATAGAAATTTATATAATGATTTATGTAACACAAAAGAGTATATCACAAAAAACTAGTATTTCTGGATATGGGTTCATTGTGCTACAAACTAATTAAACTTCTCAGTCCCTCTAGTTTATCTTTTTATTTCTATATTCTTCCCCTTTTTATTTAATTTATCTTCCTTCTTTATTTCACTTTTTTATTTTATATACCCATCCTATTTCATTTTTTAATACATATATATTTAATTAATGTACTTTGAAACACGACAAGGTATAATAGATAAATGGGTTATGATTGTGATTATTATTATTTTGATATATGGATTGAAAACTTTTACCCTTTATATTGCTTTTTTTACTTCATATTTTATATTAGATCCAGGTTCTGTGTGTGCAAGTAAAGGCAATCAGCTTTCAATTTGTGCACCTACTAATACAGATACTTGGGTAAATGGATCAACGCATAATTTTGTCTGGAATTACAAGTAAGGAAATATTTATTATTATTATTTTTACCATATATTCTTTCATTTATATGTACATATATTGATACTTGTATATATTCCCTTTTTTATTTTTTTTTTCTTCTTAATAGTTATCCTTTTTTTACCGCTTCGGTAAGCTATTTATTTTTATTATATTATATATATATATATATGTGTGTGTGTGTGTGTGTATATAAAGGCATTATTGTAAATTTTAAATTTATTATTATTATCATTTTTAATACTATTATTTTAGAATAGTATTGATATATATTTGTATTACAAATCTAATTTTCAGTATATATTAATTAAAACTTGGCCAAAATTACCTAGGTTAAATGGAGTAATGTCGGTAACAGTGGATGATTCTTGGTTTTCAAAAACCGCTTATAATAATAATGTCACTTGGACTCTCTCTTTTTATATCTTACCTACTGGTATGGATTCAACATCTGAACTTCAAAATGTTGCCAGCCAATTCCCAAAGCCAATAGATTTTAATGTTATTCGTAAGTTTAATAATAATTTTTTTAAAATATAACTTGTATATATATCTTATATATATATTAATTTTAGAATTTCCTTCATCCAACCCTCCATCATCTGATAATAATAGTAATAATGGAACGAACAGTACAGTAGGATCTAGTAGAGGAGGTTCAACCACTATTGTATCAAGTCCATTTTTTATCACCTTTATAATAGTTGCCATTTGTATTGTTATTTGTGTCTTTTTATGCACAATAAATCGTATAAGGAAAAAAAAACAACAGTTTGTATTAGATCACGAGGATCCCCGTAAAAATGTTGAATTTCAAGATAACATAGTTTACAATCATTGTTCACACCTTGGTAGTAGTGTTGCTATTGCTACAAGCGAAGTGGGTGCTACGAAACCTTTTTCCAATGAACCATCCAAAACACAACCCTGTAAACCTTTTGACAATCAGAGCAATGATGTGGAATTAGCCTCCGTTAAACCATTCGATAATGAGTTGAAAAAAAAATAATAACTTCGTAATAGCATTTTTGCATTTTATTTTACACTAGAAAAAAGTAATATATTACATATATACAGAAATGAAATGCCCTTTTAAAACATATATATTTTTTAATATTCTTTATTTTAAAGTTTTTTAATAATAAAAAGTAAGAGCAAGCTTTAAAATTTATTTTACTATAGAATATTTGCTATTTAATTCACATTTAGCATTTTCTTTTAATTTTTTTTAGACTTGATTTCAAAATAGTTACTAAAAGGTTGATATCTAGTATCGTCAGTAATGACTAAGAAGTATCTTTCGGCAGGCGTGTTCTTAGGTACTTTCCAAACAAAACTATTAGGAAAAGGTTTTTCAAAGTGAGCGATATCTTTATATGGGTGCCAGTGATGAGCCTTGCCTCCTCGACCTAATGTAAGTGTAATACTTTCATTCTTACTCGAGTAATCCTTCCATGCGAAACGGATCTTATCACCATGATGATATACAGCATTTTCTTTAGGACTTGTGAATAT
The DNA here is from genome assembly GCA_025201675.1 of Cunninghamella echinulata. Lineage (NCBI taxonomy): Eukaryota > Fungi > Mucoromycota > Mucoromycetes > Mucorales > Cunninghamellaceae > Cunninghamella > Cunninghamella echinulata. The sequence continues at coordinate 22,460 of MU612242.1, forward strand.
AGTACTGGCACCGAAAGCCAATTGGCAGAATACAAGAAGAAGTAGAACTAATTTATACATTTTTTTTCTTGAGACTGATTAAAAGATAAAAATAAAGAAAAAAGAAAAAAAGAAAAAGAAAAAATAATTTACAGCTCCAAATATTAAAAAAAAATGTTAAAAATGGTTACACAAAAATGTGCTTTAGCCTCAAAATTTGATTTATGTGCGCAAATAGTAAAAATAAATATAAATAGATAATTAAAATATATGTTTACTATATATAGTAAAATAAAGTAGTTAAATTTATACCTATATAATGAAAATTAAGTAGAACTAATTTTTAGACGATGAATATCATATGATGTTGTGTACGTATAAAGTTTTTTATACTTGGTATAAAATAAAAGATACATAGGCAGTTAAAATTATTCAAGATTTATTTCTATTCTTGAAACTGACCTAATAATTCCCAATATGCTTACATACGTAATTCAATTTACAAAATCAAGTATGCGTTGTTTACTTTTTTTTTAAAAAAAAATAGGCATAACTCACCATAGCACACGATACAGTAGTAATAATGTTATATACGCAGATATTGACCAACGCTTTTCAAACAGAATTCTCTTACGATTTTTTTTTATAAATTGTCGTCATTTCTAGTGAACCAGTTAAAGTTTTGTAATTTTATTTAAATATTAAAAACACCAAGTTTTTTTTTAAATTTTTTTGTAGATCTACATTTAAGTAACAACAACGATAAACAAATATGCGATACAGATATAAATACTATCAAACCAATAAGGAGATAATTAAACGACAAGAAATTTAACAAAAAGATAAATATATTATCATTTGATAGTATAGCAAGTATAAAAGAGGTTTGTAAAAGCATTAGAAAGAATGTATTTATTTGTGTTCACTACATTAATCATTAAATACATTAACCAATAATATATTTTTTCATTAAAATTGGTTAAAATGCAGTAGGCTTGGGGAATTGATCCTAGCATTAAGTTGTTATGAAAGGGGAAAGAGTCTTTTTACGAAAAACCCCGAATAAACATTCTCTCGAGACTTAGTTATGATTGTTTTTATGCAATATTAAAAAAAGTTTGTAACGAAATTTTTTTCAATAAGCCAATTCTAATATTTTAAAATAAAATGAAAAGTGCATTTAAATTTTTTATTTTGTAGAATAAAAAAAGAAATCAAGGAATAATATATATAAAATAATATATATAAAATAAATAAATAAAATAAATAAATAAAATAAATAATTAAAATAGATAAATAAAATAGATAAATAAAAAAATTATACTATCTTTAAATGGTATAAAAAATAAAAGTTAGGCAACTCTAGCAAAAGTGAATACTTGATGTGGGTCATTAGCTTTTTTTGCTGTAAGTTTCACCTTTCCTTTTTCCTTCGCAGCGGCTCCAGGAACGACAGTCCATACTTTTTTACTTTTTGGATCGACAATATGTTCACCATTACCATTGGCTGCAGCGACGACCTGGAATGAATAAGGATCAGCCTTATAGACAACGTTGTCATAATTGTCAACGGTAGCGTATTTCTTTTTATTATAACTTTTAAAAGTAGCTAATCCATCATTTAATTTGATATCCCAATCTTGAGAGGAATAAGTAGTATTGTTTGGATCAGCTATAATAAAAGAACATTTTTCACCGGGAAGAATGAAATATTCTCCACTATTAATAGCTGTACCCATTTGAGCATTAACATAGGCAAGGGCAAGAAGGAAGGCTAGGATGATTTCTTTTAAGTACATTTTTTTTTTAAAAAAGTATAATAAAGAATAAGAAAATAAAAAAAAAGTGAAAGCAAAAAGAATTATATTTATATCTTTTAGGTCGTATCTTAAAGATCTAATTTTTTTTCT
>MU612243.1:5647-24288 GCA_025201675.1 Cunninghamella echinulata
AGTTTGTAATTGATGAAAGTATAATTAAAAGAAAGGTAAAGCATATCCCCCATTGCAGATATTTTGTCTGTATTATTGATGTAGTCCCCATCAAAAAAAAAAAAAAAAAAAAAAAAAAATTTTTTTTTTAAAAAAAAAAAAAAAATGAGTTGAAAAAAAAGGGTTAAAATAGAAAAAAACTTTCTGAATTTAAAAATTTAACAAAACCTTAAAAAGTAACCCAAAATAGACCTAACGACAAATTATAATATTATTGTTATTACTATATAGCACTAATCCACTATGTTGTCTTATCAAACACTAAAGCCAAGCTATGTCTCAATTTTTTTTTTAAATTTTCACAATATTTTATATGGAAATTACTTTGCGTTATTTTTATAATAAAAATATTTTATTTTAATATCATTTGGCTGTTATGATCTGGATTATCTTTATACACAATTAGCTAAATTTTAGGTCAAGATTCTACAAAGCTCTTGTAGAGCATTATATATATATATATATATATTAAGTCATTACATTAAAGCTTTTTATAAACAATTATATTACCTATTTATGTCTAGTATTACATATTTCTCTATTCTATTAATCATAAAAAAAAATGAAAATATAAATGTAGTTCCATTGTTTCTGGATCTGTAAATACTATTTATGAAAATTATTACGTGTGTCTTTAGCAATTCTCTATCAATGTAAAAAACATGTGACCGCAAAAGAAGATTTTCGGAGTATATAAAATCTACTGCAGTGATATCTTTAATCCTTTTTTAATTTTTCATTTTTCATTCTTTCTCTCTTCTTTTTCTTTTTCTTTTGTTTATTATTCTTCTTTTATTTTAGATAGCATATTAATAAAAATACTATTATAAAAATAGATGAGTAAACCAGCTCGTTCATCACCAATTTCTCCACAGGAGTCATCTCAGACTATTTTAGCAAAGTTACAAGAGCGGGCATTAGTGAATAAATCTGATATTCAAAGATATGGTTTACGTCAATGGATTACATCTGTTAATCGATTATATGAAGAGGTAAAATTAATATTAACATCTATTATTATTTATATTTACATTATTTATTCTGATATTCATTTACTTTTTATAAATATTGATACTTTAGGGTGATAATGAATTAGAAAATGGGAACTTGGAAAAATCTTTTGTATATTTTATGAAGGGCTGCAAGTAAAATAATAAAAAAGGGGAAAGGGTACATAGTTACTAAAAAAAATAAATTACTCAATGTATATATATATATATGCATACATATCTATTTATTTTAAATAGTATCATACTAGAAATAAGAAAACATGCTGAATTCAATACTATCCAAAAAGACCCTTATTATTTAAAGCTATTCAAGGTAAAAAGTGATATGACACGTGCGGGAATAGAATTTTTGATCTTGGCATTAACAAATATTTATATATATATTTAAATTTAATTATAGCGTACCAATACTGACGTTTTAGAAAAGTTAGAAGATATAAGAAAAACAATCGAAAATAGCTATGATCAACAAGTACCTCAATATTCAGAAGATAACGTGATTGACGTTCAAAAAGAAATGGATAAATACCCTGCTATTCCATCTTTATCGTTATTGGATGATCTACCTCCTGTTCCAAGTCATTTACCATCACCAACATATGAAAAAAAGAACTCTAGTGTAAGCAATTCAATTTCACGGCAACAACAATCAAATTCTGAAAATAATTTTCAAACTTCAAAGATACCACCTTCAGTACCTAAAGTTACAGACATATATCCAACAAATCACGAAGCATCGTCAAAATCATCATCATCACCATCATCTATACATCCTTCTTCAAACACTTCAGCTCCAACTAACACTACTTCCTTTCAGTTACCATCTCTTACCAATAATGAATTTCCTACAACTTTAGAAGTAGAGCCACGGGAGCTTGTGAAATGGATCACCCAAAAAGAAAATCCACGTAGTGTTTTGCTTTTGGACGTAAGACCTAGAGACATGTTTTTGCAAGCTTGTATTAAGCATAGATGGATGGTACAAATTGAACCCCTTGTTCTTCGTAAAGAGTAAAGTATTATTTTTTTTATAAAAATAGTATTAAAAAAGGGAAATATATTTAATGGTATATAATAACTAATTACTTATTATATTATTTTATAAAACAATTATTGTTAAAAAATAGTGTTACTTCACAAAAAATTCAAGATTCGTTAGTGCTAAATCCAGAAGTAGAACAACAGTTATTTGAAAATAGACACCAATTCGATCTTATTGTATTTTATGACCAAAACTCCAGCTCTGTAAATCAATTAAATGAACCATTACATCATCTTAAAACTGCTATTTACGAACTAGAATTTCAAAAAATATTACCTCGTATGCCAATGGTTTTGGTAGGTGGTTTTGATGCCTGGGTAAATACTGTTGGAAGTCGTGGAACTTATAGTTTTACTGACCCTAATAGAAAAGATAGCAAATCATCATCATCATCGTCACAGCAACTACCAGTAAAACAATCTGAAAACAATACACAGATGAATAATCAATTTTATCCAAGGTCTAATAGAGATGAAAAAACTGAGGTGCCATTTGTAAACCATACACTTTATGATTATGTAAGTTAACATCGCATTATCAAAATGTGCATATATATATATAAACATAAATATGATGTTTGTACATTCAACTAATTTATTCATTTATTCATTATTATTATTTTTATTGCTATTGTATTTCTAAAAGTTTAATCATAAGCATCGAGGCGGACAATTACAATCAATGAGTCAATCACCACATTATGAAATACATGATCCAATGGCACAATATCAATCGTATTACTATAATAATCCTCTACAACAACAATACCCAATCATGCCAATATCATCGCATGAAAATAATAATGTACGAATGCCCATACCTTTACCCAGCGGTCATTCATCATCACCATCTCATGTAGATTATAATAGCCAGAATTATAGTAATCCAATAAATCATTCACGCTATCCAGAAATCCAACCAAACGTATCAACAATGGAAACAGGCTTATCCCGACGTAAAACATTCATTGATAATCCTTTCCATGGATTTACCACTACAACTAACAGGTTATATGATACACCACCTGCTATACCTGCAAAACCAACAAGGAAGTTACCACCTCCACCAATTCCACAACATAATATTCCTAATAATATTAATCATACTAGACCGCAGTTGCCACCAAAACTGCCGCTACAAAATAATAACAGAAGCAGTAGCCCTCATACAAATGCACCAAATAATACCAGAATTGCGCCTGTATCGGATAGTAGTTTTTCACAACTTGGTAGCGTTTTAATTGGTACTACTGGTTTAAAAAACTTAGGCAATACCTGTTATATGAATTCAATTATACAATGTTTAAGTGGAACAATACCTTTTGCTCGCTATTTTATTTGTAAGTATTAATAGAAGAATATATATATGTCTATGTCTATGTATATATATTATTTATACGTTTATTTATATAGCTGGAATGTACAAGCAGCATGTAAACAAGCAAAATCCTTTAGGAACTGGTGGTGTTTTGGCTGATAGTTTTGCAGAATTGTTACGTGTTATGTGGAGTGAAAATTATAATTTTATATCTCCTGTGACATTTAGGGTAAAATTGAATGAATAAAAAAATAAAAGTGGAAACATAAAAGGAACCAAACTTAGCAAAATTATTTAAAATACTTAGGAAGCATTGGTTCGGTTTGCACCACAGTACTCAGGAACAGAACAACAGGATTCTCAAGAATTTTTAAACTTTTTACTGGACGGATTACATGAAGATTTAAATACTATTCAAAGAAAACCCAATAATAATAACAATGACGATCACGATGATGAGGCTTTTGAAAAATTACCTGATTATCAAGCAAGCAGTATAGCGTGGGAAAAATATATGGCAAGAAATGCTAGTGTAATTGTCAGTTTATTTCAGGGACAATACAGAAGCCGATTAATATGCTCATCTTGTAAAACAACTTCAACAACATACAATACCTTTATGTCACTCTCATTACCTATCCCTTCAAAATCAAAACTTTCTGTAGGTAGTATCACTTTATATCAATGCTTGGATCATTTCGTAAAAGAAGAAATATTGGAAAAGTCGGATGCTTGGCATTGTCCAAAGTGTAAAAAATTAAGAAAAGCTAGCAAGTCATTATCTTTATCCAAATTACCTGATGTTTTATTAATTCATTTGAAACGGTTTTCTTTTGATGGCCCTTTTCGAAACAAATTGGAAACAAATATTGATTACCCAACAAAGTAAGTAAATGATCAACACCCAATGAAAAATGTCAAATAACTTTTATTATTATTATTTATTATTATTATTTTAATTATTGTTTCATTAGAAATTTAGATTTGTCACGCTACGTTCCAAAATCAATGACGGCTCCAAATAAACCATCACCTATATTGAACTATGATCTTTATGCTGTTTCTGTAAGTTTTTATAATAGTAATAATAATAGTAATAGTAGTAAATATGATGGTTTGAAATATCTAATATAAATTCTTGTTTATATGAAAAAATTATATTTTTTATACTATTAGAATCATTATGGAACTTTAACTGGCGGTCATTGTAAGAAAGAGTTTATATATATATTATAATAGATATGATTTTTTTTGAAACTAAAATATTAATATTTGAATTTTTATTGTTATTATTACTAAATAGACACTGCTTGTGTAAGAAATGGGTATCGTGGGGAATGGCATAATTTCGATGATACTAGATTTTCAGTGTGTGACGAAGGGAAAGTTAAGGTAATAAATAAAATAAAAATAACAGCAATACTAATAATAACAGCAATAACTATATTTGTTAATTCATTTCTACTTTTGTTATTTTAATAGAGCCGAGCTGCATACAACCTATTTTACGTTCGATCCACTGTTAAATAACTTATGAACATATAATTTTTTATTTTAAATATATATAATTTATTGATGATAATATGTACATTCTATTTTAAACTAATATGATTTAAAATTGATATAATAAATAAATAAATATACATACACATAATTAGATAAAAATTTCATTAAAAAAGAAAAAGAAATATAGTAAAACGTTATGAAAATTGCTTTGTCATAAAATTGAAAATGTAGCTTACAACCAATACAATTTTATGTATAAAATTTATGGTTATAACCAATTATTCTTGTTTTTATTGATTGCTTTCTTGTTGATCTTGACTATTTTCATGTTGTGGCTGCTGTTGTGGTTCTTGCTGTTGTGGAGGTTGTTGCTGAGATTGCTGCTGTGGTTGTTGCTGTGGTTGCTGAGGTTGTTGTTGATTAAATATTGAAGCCGCTACTTGTGCAACCGCTGCTTGTGCTGTTGCATAATTCAAAGCTAAACATCCATCAATAGCAGCTAAAATATCAGCTTCCCACCATCCCATCTCATAATCTACCAAACCAAATCTTTCCAATTTATCAGCCCAAGCTACTACTTTTTCACGTAATTTAAATAAATGTTGATCTGTCACTTTTTCTTCAGAACTACTAGGCTCTTGACGTTGAGCTAATGCATATAACCAACAATTATTTAATCCTGCCCAAAATTGTTCTCTATCAATGGCATTATATGGATGGTCATCTGAAGTTAAACCCAATTGTTCACAATGATCCACTACAGCGCTTGTTGCTTTACTTAGTGTTTCAAATCCGCTTACCATATTTCTTTGTTCTACGTGATCTAATGTTTTTTTTAATTGCTTCTGGATTTCTTCAAAATTAGTTGTTGATATTGTCACAGTTGTATCATCGGTGTTATTTAATACAGTATTATTGTTTTGTATCGTTTTATTTTCTTGGCTTAATGTGTTATTATTATTATTATTATTTGTAGAAGTTATCGACATTGTTACAGGTACAGTATTGGAGGTATTAATATTAGAATTTGTAATGGTAACTGTTGTATTTACAGCTGATCCAGAAATGTTATTATTATTATTTGAAGTAGTTGCTTCCATAGTATCGTTTAGAGTATTAGCATTCGTTTCTACTTTTATTGAATCTGTATTGTATTGGTCTGTATTAATATCAATGGTAGTTGCTGAAGTTATAATATTAGTTTCTTGCTTTGGAGTAACACTATCGATATCCATTTCAGTAATATTATTATCTACATTTATTTCTTCAGGTTTAATTGTAGTAACATCGATTAATTCCTGATCTTCTTCTATTGCTGTTTGTTGTGGTGATAATTGTGTTTCTATTGAAGGTGTTGTATTAGTGTTATTAGTTGATTCCATTATTATTTTAGTTGATTCGTATTTTAACTTTTTTTTAAAAGAAAAAGAAAAAAGGGTAAGGGTAAGAAGGGTAAGGGCGAAAAAAGGGGTATGCTTCTAAAAAAAACGGAGATTGAATGTTTTGTCGTGGCTTAATTTACCGACGCTCTTTTTTTTTTCCAATTCTGCGCTCTCCTCTTCCTTTTTTTTATATTATATATATATATATCAATGGCAAGACATCATCCAGACCTTATATTTTGTAGAAAACAACCAGGCATTGCTATCGGACGATTATGTGAAAAATGCGATGGTAGATGTGTTATTTGTGATAGGTAAATAAGAATAAATAAATAAATAAAAAAATAAATATATATATATACATATAAAATATAATATTATAATACTTTTTCTTAAAAAATACAATATGCTTAAAATATTGTTAGTTATGTACGACCCGCAACCTTAGTTAGAATTTGTGAAGAATGCAACTTTGGTAATTATTACTAATATATAAAATAAAATTTTCATACAAAATATATATTTAAAAAAGCCATATACTAATCACTTATTTTTTTTGCGTGTTCATATTTCTATTTTAAAAGGTTCATTCCAAGGTCGCTGTGTTGTATGTGGTGGACCAGGAGTATCAGATGCATATTACTGTGTTAGCTGTACTCGATTAGAGAAAGATCGCGAAGGTTGTCCAAAGATTATTAATTTAGGTTCTTCAAAAACAGGTGCGATTATAAATATATATATATCATTATTACTACCATTACATAATAATTGTTAACATGTATCCTTTTATTAATTTTTATTTCTTTTTATATAGATCTGTTTTATGAGAGGAAAAAATTTGGATTCAAGAAAAGCTAGTAAAAAATTGCACCTGTTTTTTAATACGTATTTTCTTTTTTCTATTGTATTACATAATTTTTTAAATAATGAACTATATAAATAAACCAAACACTAGCATATAAATGTATATAAACATATTGCACCACCTACATAAATGATTTTTTCTTTGGGGATTGTTTAATAAAATATAGATTCAGCATTACTTTTCGGATTTCCTTTTTTGAAATCAGCAATATAACAAACAGCAATTTATTTAGAATACAATTCCTTTATTTCACAAAATCTTAAATATATGATACAATATTAATGAAGCAAGTCTGAAATTAAATATAAATAATCATAGTAATATAAAGATTAAGTTTGAAAAAAAGAAAAAGAAAAAAAAAAAGACGAGAAATAATAGTGTTTGAAACAAACAAGTGTCCAAACAAAGTTGAATTAACAATATTCTAGTATCCTTTATACCTTTTTTATTTATTTATTTATGTTTCATGTTAAAAAAATCATTTGCATAAATGGAAAATAGTTATAAATATATCATATTATGACTTTTTTATCCCCTTTCTTTTTATTTTTTTCTTCCTTTTTATAAAATAAATATATACAGTATGGACAATAGTAACCATAAAAGAATACCTTACAACAGTCATCCAGAATATGGTACGGTTTCCTACTCTTTTGATGATTCTCTTGTACCTGATTTAACTTTGGGTAATATTGAAAGCCATACAGCACCATTATCTCGTACTCAAACATTTCGTACTGCAGTAGAATCCATGGCGGAATCTTGTTCTAGAGCTTCAATGATGTATTTTGCAGAAAATTTACATATAACACCTTCAAATCAACAATATAATATAAACAATCATTTTATGGAAGACAATCATGACTATTACTATGATCAATTATCAAAAGCGTAAGCATAATAATAATTTTTTTTATAGAAGATAGAAATATACTCCCAAATACCTATATTTATATACTTATATATATATTGTTTAGTCAACTATCACATATTATGCACCCTACCTTGGATACCCTAAATCGAACACAATCCGAACCAACTGGAGGTGGTTCTTTACAAGGATTATTTCCTAATCTATCCAGACCAACAACAGTTGCCTCTTTAATTTCACAACCTTTAACCACACTACGATCCTCATTTACACAATCCATATTTAATGCTCTGAATGTCTTAATAGGTATTTATTTTTTAGAAAATAATAATAATACACAACTGTCATTTATGAAATACGTCTTAAAATAGTTTTTATTTTTCTATTTATTTTGTATTGAGGTATTGGAATTTTGACTTTACCATATGCATTCCGTCTTGCTGGGTGGAGTGTTGGCTCAATTATATTATTATTTTGTTGCTTATCAACAAATTATACTGCAAAGGTTTTAATCCGCTGCCTTAATGCTCAACCTATAGATGGGGAAGCTGTAACATATAGGTAATTAAAAAAAAAAAAAGTTATATATAGAACTACGTTTTACTTATTCTCTTTTTTCATGTTTTTTTGAACCATTGGCTCTTTATTTATCTTTTGAAAAAGTGATATAGGTGCTATTGCATTCGGTGATCGTGGAAGAACTTTCATTGGAGGTGTATTTATTTTAGAATTAATAACTATAGGGTAAATTAAATAGCAGATAAATGTAATATCCACATATCCACATATAGGATTAAAGGCCATTCATTATTATTATTGATTAATAGAATAGCTATGGTAATATTACTTGGTGATGCTATCCAGTCTCTCTACCCATCTGTTACAATGGTATCAAGCCGATTAATTTCATTCATTATTTTATTGCCAACCTTATTCTTCCCAATAAGAAAACTTTCTTATGCCAGTTTTATTGGAATTTTAAGTTGCATCTTTCTTTTATTCATTGTTCTTTATGATGGTATTAGTAAACCAAATTATCCTGGAAGTCTTTGGGAAATGGCGGTAATCATTAAAATAATAAATAAAATGGAATAATAGTAATAACAATAGTAATAATGAAATAACTAATCACTTTTAAGCCTTATTATGGTTATTATCCATAGCCTACTGAAGTATTTCCATCAAATTTATATAGTTTACCTATTAGTTTTGGTCTTATTATGTCCGGATTCGCAGGCCATGCCGTCTTTCCATCAATATATCGTGATATGGATGAACCAAAGAAATATAATAAAGTTGTTGACATTAGTTATATCATCACAATCCTTATTTATGTATCAATGGCATGGGCAGGGTATTCAATGTTTGGAATGGAAACTATGAAAGAAGTAATTAAAAAATAAAAAACAACATAAAAGTTTTAAGCTATATTCCAAAAATAGTAATATCCATATGTGTATTTATTTATTTATTTTATTAAAAAAAGATAACACAAAATTTAGCTGTAAATGTAGGTTATAATCGACTCTTAAATAACATCATTCTTTGGCTTGTTTTTTTAACCCCGATTGCGAAATATGGTGTCATGATGAACCCGTTACAAATGGTATGGGAACACTGGCTACTATCCAAAGTACAAAGTCATTGTTGGTCCCCGACTTCTAAAAACCTTTTTACTTGGTCAAACAAAATTATCTTGCATAGCACTATTGTTTTTATAGCTATTATTTTTCCAGGATTTGATCGAGTTATGGTAAGTAAAAGAAGAGAAAAAAAAATAAAAAATAAAAGATGACAGTTATTAAAACTAAATACATTATTTTATTAACGATTGATTTGATTTTAGTCATTGTTAGGTGCATTATTTAGTTATGGTATTTCGGTTATATTCCCCTTGGTTTGCCACTTAAAACTATTCGGTCACTCATTATCTACACGAAAATATATATTAGATTGGGTTATTTTATCAATATCTTGTACAATTGCTATTATTGGGACAATTTGGAGCTTTTTACCTACTTAATTAGAAAATTTACTATTATGTACCGTATTATAGTCAAAATTACCACCTTAAATAACAAAAAATAAATAAATGCTTATCAATTAAAAAAAATATATTTAAACCCTCTAATAACCTTGATTTGAGTTTAATAATTTAGTTATATCTAATAAAAAGAGCATATGCATATTTTATTGAGGAAAAAAATCATTAGTAACAAAAATTAACGAATAGGTCTAAAATTACAATTTTAAATATAAAATAATATTAAACTAAAACTAGGTAATAAATTATATATATGTATATTACGTAAAATCAAAAATATTAAAAAATGAGGTTTAGTTTATATTACATAAAATAAACCAAAGATGAATTTTTTAGTTCTCTCTTTCACTTTTCCAAAAACCTTTTTTTACATTAAAACGAATTTGGTAATAATAACAAAATTATTTAAATATCAATATAAACACTATGAAAAGAAAAAGTAATATTACTATGGTGACTATACATATATATATATAAATACTATGAATAGTATAGAAACGATTGCAGTATGCATGTTTTTTAAATAATAATAACTAAACACTCGTTTCGGTAATATCAACAACCACAAATATTATAATATAGTTTACTTTTGAATAACATTTTGATCTAATTATATAGCTAGCTTTATAACTGGTCAGATATTTTCTTGTGAAATACTTTACATATATATATCTTTCAAGAGTGAATATTGCAGCTACGATCAACAATAGTTTTATAATATAGCTCTCGGTGAAGCTGGAAGCACTATTATGCGCGTTTTGTTAAAAAGTTCCAAACCTCTGTGTAAAAATCTACATGTTGTTGCAGCTATAATTAGCATGCATACGCATAGTATACTATAATAACATTATAAAAAATAATGATCATATTAAAGAAGCTGAACTCTATTTATTTATAGTTTTTGTTGATCATGAAGTTTTTACGATAAATAATAACAAAATGCCTATCGATGAAATGGTTGATGATAATATACAAAGTATTCATTCTTTTTTATATATTAACATATAAGAATGAATACGGTGAATCTAATATAACGATTAAAGTATTTATTTTTTGTATTAGTTATATATATTTAATCAGTATTTACCAATTGTATCTGGCACCTATATATTATAAAAAAAAAACTGAAATTTGCAAGTAAATTGTACCAAGTATTTGGTAAAATTCAAATTTGTTTTGTAATACATTCGTCTATTTGCTGACTACTTTTATGTAAACTCTTTCTTTTTTCTAATTATGCCAAACCAAACTTTACCCTGCACAAGCTCACGCTCTCACCCAATCACATACAATATAGTTTATTACATATATATATATATGAAAGAAACGTTTTATTGAAATTGAAATTATATATAAAAAATATTGTTATTTTTGAATGCATGTAAAATAGTGAATATATGTAGTTATAGGACATTTTTATTAATAGTATAGGTTTTTAATTAAATTAGATATTAAATTATAATGATATAGATATTTTTTTATGATCTTGATATAGAAAATTTATTACCTAATGCGTTTAAAAATCGATATTCTTTACGTTTTTTGATACTATCTTTTGAACTCGAGGATGCATTTCCATAAGCTGAAAAGCTTGATACACTTAATGAATCATCTTCTACTGTTGCGTTATTAACGTTACTGCTGTTGTTATTATTACCAAGGTTACCATTAAATGGAAAGTTGGCTGATTTAATAGAATCAGAGTATTGTGATCCAATTGGGCTACTAACGGATTGATATGCTGATGAAGATAAATGGCTAGTAGTAGTTTGATTTATATTTTGATGTCGAGCCGATGATAACCCATATTGATTTAAAGATGTGGAAGGTCTGGTAGGTAACGAGTTATTTACGTTATTATTATTATTACTTCTTCCATTATGAAGACTATTATTTGTAGAATTACTTAATGGTGCTGACCCGGTTGATTTACCACTAACAGATGACGCTCTTCCTTGGTAAGGACCTAGCGTAGGTGATAAATGGTTTTGTTGTTTAAAATCTAATTCGGATGAACGAAATGATGTAGGCAAAGAGCTATATGTTGAATTGCTAACACTTTGGTTAGAAAAACTATTGTGGTATGAGTTTGTTAATGGTTGGAAAGATGAGATATCCATTTGCTGTTGTTGATGAAGAGATGAAGACATAGAAGTTAAATCCCAATCTTTATCGCTTGCACTTCCATCTAGTGAAGTAGTTTGATGTTGATAGTTATTTTCACCTGCACCATATTGAGATATCCGCTGTTGCTGTTGAATCATTTTTTTGGCAGCAATCATTAATTTAAGAGCACGTACTTGTAAACTTGTTTGGTGTGAAAGTGCAGCTGTTTCAAAAATTAGAGGTGCAGTAGACATATTAAGCATTTGATGTAAAGCATGGGTGGCTAGAGTTACTAAACGTGGCAAGTTATACATATCTGCTAGTAAAAGTAATTGTGATAAAATATGAGGTTGGTATTGTTGTGCTGTTAACAAATTATCAGTGTATAGATATTGTAAAAATGCAACTACTACAGGGTATACGTAAGGGAAAGACATACTACATGCATTTGTTGTAAATTCAATGGAAGTATTCATATCACTAGTTTTTTCTGTACTTGTATTGGTATTTGTATTTGTATCTGTATCTGTTGTTGTTGATTGATGCTGTGGTGGTTCATTTTCTTTATTGGTATTGTTTTCATTTGTTTCTTCTTGGATTTTATCTAATTTAGAAGTTTCATTTTGTTTTTGTTGTTTTTTAGCTTCTTCTAGTAACTGAGCAAAATATGGCCATCTATGACGCAAAATAGCAGAATTAACAGCAATTTCTTGATTTTCACGAGTAACGATAATAAAATCGGCTACAGTAGGCTCATTTAACAATCTTAATCCCATTTCTTGTGCAAGTGAAGAGCATGTAACTTTAGGATGTTGATATATTCCATAAGCTTCTAAATCAATGGATGCAATGTGGTCAAAATTTACTTGACGATGGTTATAATCTTCTAATAAATTTCGATTTGTATTTCCAAATACCAAATATCTATTACAATTACTGTGGAGAACACCACGATTCCATGAACCTGAACCAAAAATAGAACCACTGTCTATACGAGTCCACACTAAACTTGCAATATTAAATCCCCATAAAGAATATGACTGAGTTTGTGGTGAAAGATAAGTTCCTGCGATAATAACATGTTGACCAATTACTTCACCTGTTGGAAATCGCAAACCAGGAGGCATAGCCGATCCTGTCATAAGTTTTGATGCATCTTCGAATGATATACTGTTACCTTTATTACTGGCTGAAGTGTCTGAAGTTGAAGAATTCCGTGTGATTAGTTGTAATTCTCGATTTACATCAGCAAAGTTGTAGTTACTATATAAAAACACTGGCCCTGACACATCAGCGTTTGGATTGGTATCAAGATCGGAATATAATAAAGACATTCTATTTCTAGAAGCATTGTAATCTTTGTCTTGGTTAGAATCATTATTCATTGTATGGTCTTGAGATGATTGACTATTTAAAAGAGGAGCTGGTAAAGGAGTTCCTAAATCTGTTGCAATAGCTACTGAACGATAAGCACCAACATTTTGTTCAAAATTAGTTGCCTGTATCCATTCCCAAGATTCAAGATTTAAAACATTAATTTCTGTCAAATAGGTATTATTCATATCTTGGCCACCAATTACTAATAAATTATTATCGGAGATAGTAGCTAGATGAGCATACCTTGGACGTGGTGCAAATAGTGAAGGTTGAATACTAGGGTGTTTCCATGATAAAGTATCTACATCAAATACTGCAACATCGTCTAATACACAAAGACCATCTGCTGATTGTCTTGAATAGCCCATACCTCCAAAAATAATAAGAGAGCGACCATAAATATTAGTAGTGTGAAAGTATCTAGGCTTTGGTGCTTTATCAGAATCAGGGGGTGGAATATGTCTAGTCCATACAAGTGTATTAAGATCAAGTATATAAAGATGATTGGTCATTTTTCGCGAAGCCACTAGTCGACCAGCAAATACTAATACAAAATTATCAACAACTGATATAGATGAACCAACTAGAGGTGGTGGAACATCTCCTTTTGTACTATGAGTTTGTGTTATAATTCCAGATATAGATTGCATTAAATAATAATAGTTGTATAAATCAATAAGTGGTATAATATATTTATTAAGTGAAATATATTTTTAATTTAAACAGTAAAAGAATATTAAAGAGTTATTTTTTTATGAAATAGATTTTTTTGTGGTTCCACGAGAATGAAAGACAAAAAAATTAAAATTATATTGTTTTTTAAAAAACAAATTGGTATTTAAACCCAGCTTATATTTTTTTTAATTTATTTTACTGGACAATACAAAAGGCTACTTTTTTTTAAACTTTAATAAAACCAGCTTTTATGTAATAATTTAAAAGTATAAACTTATGTTTTTTTTATTTACAATTATTAATAAAATAAATTTCTTATAAGTTTAAACTATTCATTACAATTTACAAAAAATAAAAAATAGAGACGGAGTTTAAATGTTATTGGTTGATCAGGGAATGATCTGCATTTTATTATAAAAAAAAGGGGAAGATTAATGATTCGAAAAATAGCTTTTCTTAAAAAAGAGAATGGAAAAAGGGAAAGAAAAATTTGATTATATACTCATGCCAATTTATTGATGATATTTTTTTAGATTAGATATTTTTTGAAGAATCAACTGTAAAACTATTCATTAAAGATTGTACAGCGTTTTGTTGTTCAGAGGATATTGATTGGTTACTTCCTAGAGATGAGATAAGTGGAGCAAGAATATTTTCATAGCTAGGTTGGGATGGTTGTTGAAAAGAGTATTCTTGTTTTGTATGTGATGATAACAAACAAGTTAATAACTCTTGTATAACTTGATGGCGAACGGTAGGGCTAAGATGTGGGTTCATATTTAATCTTAATAATGCTTGACTAACAAGGTTAATATTATTTGAATTTGAGGCTAATGCATTATATGATGTGAGAGTGTTTATTGTATTCTTGGTAGAATAATCTTGTACTTGTTTCAAATTAGAAATAATATATTGGATGGCTTGTAAATTCGTATCGGTATCACTGTGATCACTAGAAACCATTGTCGATTGGGTAGATGAAGAGGACACTGGTAGAGAGTTTGGAGCTAACTCCATTGATGACCATGACAAATTAGGTTGATTATTTGGCATATGTATTATTTGCATATTTAAAATATTAGACTGCTCGATTTCAATAGACTGCTGAATAATTAAAATAGCATCAGAGATACTAATTTGCTCATACTCTATAAAAAAAACGAAAGAAAATAAAAAAAAAAAAAAGGTAGAAATATTGCTCATGTTTTAATTTTTATTATCATATGTACAATTACCATCAAAGTGAACACGTTTTGTGATTTGACTATTAAAAATTTGTAAAAAGAGCTTATTATTACTTTGGTAACTTTCGTCTATATATAATACAGCATTAGTATCCATTATTGGAACTTGTTTCAAAACTTCTTCTCGGGATGTATTCGTAAAAGGATAAAAAAAAGCTCTACATTTGATTTTTGGTATAAAGCTAAGCTGGTTTTCAATATCTATATATAGCTTTTGATTTAAATTGCCAACACAGACCAACTGTACAACATATGATTCTGAAATTTTGGAAGGAGTAAGTGTTGCTGAGGTATTATCATCCATAATCGTTACAGGTTCTGTATTAATATTTTGGATGGGATTGATACTGGCTGGTATGATTGGTGAGATTATGCCGATATTATTAGCTTTATTCATATTATTTTGTGTTAACTTCATTACATAACGAGGATCACAATTTACATTTGAAGGGAGGGAGCAAGTAGTTGAGTTATTTTGCTGCAATTGTACCGATGATGGTTCAGCTAAAGAAGGGCTATTAGCTAAACGGGAACCAGCATTATGATGCTTAATATTTGGGATGGTAAAATATGGCTGGGCAGGAGATGAATTATCATTTTTCAAAATGGTATTCCTATTTCTTAACCGAGGATCATTTCCATGTTTTTGAAGTATACTTTTATTATTTTCTTGTATAACGTTAAGTATATCTGATGCTTTAGATGTGGATGATGGTGTGGCTGCTAATCCTGTATGTTTTAATGATGAATCTTGTGATGTAACTAGATAATTGACATTATTTACGTATCCTTTAATAGAATGTTGCTTACATTGGTTTAATGATTGATCACTATTATTATTTAATCCATGGTAATTCTTCAAATAATTACTATCGTCACTTTTAATGAATTCTTTAACTGCGTTATCGGTTAAACTTTCCACTTTTATTATATCTGAACCTAGCTTAATTTTGTCGTTTTCTTCAAAGGAACGTGTCTTACTTGCTTTAGATGTTCTGTTATCTATAGTATCAATATCGGCGAGTCGTTTTAATCCACATTTTAAAGTTTGTTTAATAGTTGTAGGTTTCTTGTTAATTAATGTCGTACTTTGGTTATTTTTGGGGGAAATATTATCTTTTCCTTTTAGGCCATGAAGGGGTGAACTAGAGCTACTATGATTTGTTGTTTTCTGATGGTATTCTGAATCGTTATTTTCTTTTGATCTATGTTGCTCTCTTATTTTACGGCTATGAGACTCTCTTGAATCGCATCGACTTTTAGATCTATGTACTTCATGTGAATCACTGCGGTCCCTTGATCTACTCCGTTTTGTTGAATAATAGCAATCATCATATTGGCTATAATGTTCTCCATGACTATGTTCATTAGGACTATATCTATCCTTGTAATAGTCTCTACCATTATGGCGAGTTGATTTCCTAGATTGCTCTTTATCATTTTGATTACGGCTTGAAGGTTCACTAGAATTTTTAGTATCTTTATCATCTTTAGCTTTGACATCATCATTATCTACGTAATCATAATACTTGCTTTCCGGAATAACGATACAATCCGATGTAGATTTAGTCGGTGCATATGTTCTTTTACGTTGACATTTCTGGACTTCTATTGAAGATAATTTTTATTGTATTTTATTTTATTTTATTTATTTATTTATTTATTTATTTATTTTAAAAAGAAAAAAGAAAAAATAACATTAGTGAATTTCAATCCATAGAGATCATTATTAATAAATTTCAAAACAAAGATATTAATAAGTTTACCGATATGGACACCCCAGCGGTATCTATCATCTTCATATC
This sequence comes from Cunninghamella echinulata, assembly GCA_025201675.1. NCBI lineage: Eukaryota > Fungi > Mucoromycota > Mucoromycetes > Mucorales > Cunninghamellaceae > Cunninghamella > Cunninghamella echinulata. Next base: position 22,931 of record MU612243.1, read on the forward strand.
TAATTGCTCTCTCTGCGTATTTTGGCTTTAAATACTGTACAAATCCAAAAGAGTTACAAGGCTTCTTATATACCTCGGTGATTGGACCATAGCGTTTAAAACGTTCATATAAAAGTTCTTTTGTAACGTTCATATTAAGTTTACCAATGAACAATCTTTTACTATTTTCATCATCTCGCTCAATATTATTCAGTTTATTCGGTGATTCATAAGATAGTCTTGTGTTAATATTACGCGCAGATGTTTCTGTATTATCACGCGTATTAAAATATAGCCTTGTATTAATGTCTCTTGTAACTTTATTTAAACTAGCTTGTTTTGATCGACACTCAGTAACTGAATTGACATTTTCATGAGACCTCGTATTATTACTAGATCTAACAGATGCTAATTTTATCTCAGGGGTAAGTGCTGAGGTTTTTGATGATATAGAAGTTGAAATAATTTGATTAGGTATTTCTATGATAGAATTCTGTTTAAAAGGTGTATAATTTGAACTTACAACCACTTTATTAATTGTATTTTTTAAAGTGGGGGTACTTGAGCTGATATGATTATTGGTTAAAGTAGCACTATTATTAGCCGTTAACTCAGTGGTTGCGTTATTGCTGTCATTATTGATATTAGAAATAAGAATAGGATTGCTTTCAATGGTAGAATTTATATCTTTAGTTTGTTTAAAAGAGGTCAATTTGTTTTTGCCAGCTTTTAGTACATTATGTCGATGGGTACTGCTTATTGTGTTATTCCCAAGCTGTTTGCTTGTATCATTAATTTTTTGAGCCGTCGGATTGGTAATTGTTGTAGTAGATATATCAAGAGCCTCTGATCGAAGTAATGTAGGATTCGAATGTATATATGTTGAACCTGAATCTCTCCCTGTTCTAGCATTAGAATCACTACTAATACTGGTTATTGGCCGTGAATGTTGGCTATTGTTAGGTGAATTTTCATTGTCTTTTTTCGAATGTCCACTTAAGAGAGCTTTGAGAAACATCGCTTCATATTTACTTACCAAGTTTTAGAATTTATATTTTTATTTATATTTTCTTATACGCTGCTTTCCTTCGCTTTATTTTATATTATTTTTATATTAATTTATTTCTATTATAAACCTTTTAAAAGAAAAAAAGTAAAAGAAAAAGAAAAAGTTAAAAATCCAAGAAAAAAAATTTCTTGTTAAAAAACGGGCTTTAAATACCGTGTATTTGATACTAATCGCTTTTCTTTAGTATTGGGCTGCTATCAAATCAAAAAAAAAAAAAGTATTGGATTATTACTTTTATGTTTATGATTACTTAAGCATCAAAACCACCCTTACCCCTAATGAATTTAGCTTTCCCTTTAATCTGGAATTA
>MU612244.1:0-24192 GCA_025201675.1 Cunninghamella echinulata
AAAAAAAAAAAAACTTACAAAAATATTTTTCGATACTTTTGATAAAATAAACTTAATTTACTTGGTGGTTCATCCTCCTCCTCTTCTTCTTCTTCATTATCATAAAGGTTATTCTTTTTTTCTTTTTCGTTATCTTGCTTTTTTTCATCATTATAATTATATTCGATAATATCGGCTTTTGATGTAGTATAATAATCGCCTGCTTCTATTTCTTTTTCGTTAAAAGTAATTTGATGATTATTTTCATGTTGTTGATGTATCGGTAACCCTTTTTGTGATTCCATTTTTTTATATTTTTTTATATTTTAAAAAAGAAAAAGAAGTAAACTAATTTGATCTTAAAAAAAAATTATCTATCTTCATATGGAATTGAGTTTTAAAAAATCGTAAAGTAACCACTCAAAAGACGTGATAATTCGAAAGATTTTGCAATAATAACTTTATTTTTATTGTTCACTTTATATATATGTATATATAATAGAATGATTAAATATATTTATTTATTTATTTTATAAATGAGAAAGAATAGCCTTATTTATTTTTTATATAAATATACTGAATGTAAATAGATAGCTTTAATATCTTTGATTATTGATCTGAAGATAAAAAAAAAAAATCAAAAAATATATATTATATAATCAAAATGACAGGTAGATTATAAAATACCTTTGGGCTATATTTTTTTTATAATTCCCACGCCTTTTTATATATTTTTTTAGAAATTATTAAAGTACAGATTGGTTTTCTTATATTTTACTTTATATCAATTTAAAGAAGTGCATTTCTACCAAGATATGGGAATACTCGGGAAAATAAAATATAATAGTTATTGAATAATTATTACTTTTATTACTATTATTACCATTATTATTTTTTTTAAAAAAAAGTTATTAGTCGACCATCGTTTTTATTATCATTATATATCATGATTTTTTATTTCTCTTTAAATAAAGAAACAGATATAAATATATATGGCAAAAGAAGAAAATAATCATATAAAAAAATATTCAATTCCGATTCCTTTTTTGGATATTCTTCGACGTATGTACATAATAATTTATTTTTTCCAACCTTTTTTTTTTTTTTTTTTTTTTTTTTTTTTATAATGAACTAGTTCATCTGTCATGTAATCAATCAATTAATACTTTTTTTTTTTTCTAGCTTTTTTTTAAAAAAAGAAAAAGAAAAAGAAAAGGAGAGTAATAAAAAGAAGGAGAACGGTCCTATAATGGCGAAAAAATAATAAAAATAGCTAGCCATCGACTCGAAGCAGAAGTTGTATTCCAATTATAAAATTATTCATAACCGGATTCTCCAACTTTTTATTTTTTTACAAGATGACCAAAATTTTACTATTATTCAAGTATCTAATTATCATTCTCCCTCTTTTTCTTTAAATCAAGATTATATATAGGTAATTATATATATATATATAAATGTATGTACGCCATCCTCAATTATCTTTTTTTCTTTCTCTGAGTTGAAATTCTCCTTAATTTTCATTCATTTACTGTTTTTTATTCTAAAAAAAGGAATAAAACACCTTTTTATTTCTACCTTTCAACTTTTTATAAACGCTTTTTTTTAAAAAAGCTTCAAGTTATACTTCTCCTATTTATCATTTATATACTAAAAAGATTATAAACTAATTTCAGCCCAAGGGGATTCTTTTTTTTAAAAAAAAAAAAATACTCTTTTTATTTTTACAAATAAAAAGATTCTTTCTTTTTCATTTTTTTCTTTTTCATTTTCATTTCTTTTCTTATAAGCAACCAACGTATCTTTTTTATTATTATTATTATTATTATATATATATATATATTTGTTTTAGTATAATATTATTAAGTTTATTTTAATTATATAATTGTATGATGTATTCCATTTCTTTTTGTTTTCTATTTCTTTTTTATTATTCAATTATTAATTTGGTTGATGCTTTAGCTATTCCTCCAATTTTACCAACCAATTTATTACCTTTATTTAGAACACCTTTTAAACAAGTGAAAAAAAAAACTTCTCCATCTTCATCATCGGTGACTAATAGTACTTTTACTTTTAAAAATACTAAATCAGCATCATCGTCTTCTAATGTTTTACCACTATTTAATGCTGATGCTTTTCTTTACTTAATCGAAATTGGTATTGGTCCAACTCAAAAATTTACCGTGGCTATTGATACTGGGAGGTAAAAAGATCGACGCTGAGTTTAAAATACACTACACCTTTTTTCCTCCCTTAAAAAATAAATAAAATAGAAACTGATTTTTTTTTTATAATTATTTATATAGTGCTGACACTTGGGTTCCTTCTAATAAATGCCCAAAGGAAAAGTGTGATTTAGACAAATATGATTTGAGTACGACCAATCAAAATAACAATATAGAGCCCTTTTCTGTTACTTATGGTATGTATATAATATAATAAAAATAAATTTTTATTTTTATATTTTTTTTTTACGTATGTATCCTTATCTTTCTTGTTTTCCTCCTATTGATTTTCTTTATTCTTTATTCTATTAGGATCTGGCACTATTAAAGGTGAATACAGAAAAGAAACCATTACCATTGGTAATATTGTAGTCCATGATCAACAATTTGGAGCAGTCTCTGACGTGAGTGGGTTTACATTATTACCTGAAAAGGACAAAAATGGTAATGACCAACCAAGTTTGGACGGGTTATTGGGTTTAGGTTTTCCAGGATTAACAGGATCTGACGAAGGGTATGATCCTGTTGTAATTAGTATGTATAAACAAAAGCTTATCCAAGAACCGGTCTTTTCTATTTACTTAAATGAAAGAGATGCTCAAGATTATGCTGGTGAAATCATTTTTGGTGGTATTGATCAAGATAAATATACTGGTTCTATGGGGTATATTCCACTAATCCAAGGTAAAAATAAACGAGGCAAGACTGATTATACACATTGGGCTTTCCGTGGCGGTTCCATTTCCACTCAATCCAACCAAAAGCATTCTTTCAAATCTTCCGATGTTTTAATTTTTGACACCGGTAGCACATTTACTTATTTTTCTAAAGATATCATTGACTCGTTAATCCCAACCAATTTGAAAAATAATATCAACTATAACAAATCACAAAATCTCTATTTTTGTAACTGTGATTTATTACATGATACTGAAAATTCTTTACAGCTCACTTTACCTCAAACGAATTCTAAAACTCCACTTACTATCACTATTCCTGTGGCTAATCTTATTGTAACGGATGGAACCAATGATACAAACACACAATGTGTTTTTGGAATGGTGCCACTGGGTGAGTCCGAGGTTATTGATACTACTTATGGGGGTAGATTATTTATTTTGGGTGATACCATTTTAAGAAGTCTTTATCTTGTCTTTAATTTTAGAGAGCATACTATTGGGGTTGCTGCTGCCAAAAACGTAGGTGGAACTGTATCAGTGAATTAAATAAAGTAGTAATAATAAATGCATTCGTAATAGTAATAGTAATAGTAATAGCTATATAGTTATAATAATAATAATAATAATAATAGATAGATTGTTATACATACTTTTTATTTTGTTTTATTTTATTTAAATTAATCATAATAATAAATAATCAAATTATAATGATATTGACAATTAAATTTTTTCCAGAGTTTACCAAAATGATGATCTACTGTAAATCTCTATCTGTTTTATATGCATATTATTTTTATTGGAGTTTTAATTATTGATCTCAGCAATTTTGTTATTCTTTTCATTGTTATTTTATTCTATTTTATTTCGGGGAAAAAGAACGTGTTTTAATAGTTAGAATCCTCCCTAACCAATCAGCGTATATATATCATTATTATTATGTTTTTTTTTATATACATATAAAAATTATACTAAAAATAATTAGTTTATATTATATACTTTTCAATCCATTCCATACGTAGAATTCATTTTTATTATTTTGAACTTATTCATTTTATATAGTAAAAAGCGATAAAGTATTAAAATAATAGAAATAATAGTAATAATAAAAGGACAGTTTATAAAAAAAAAAAACTCCTTTTAAATAAAGTTTTTTTTTATGGTGCCTTAAAAAAAAATAAAGAAAAAAAGAGAGAAATAGAGTAAAGAAATAAAGCTAATATTAGCTGTTATACAGATTATGTTTAATAAGGAGATTGCCCTTCACCTTGGTCTATAACATGTTTTTTGTACAGTTTATATATATATATATATATCTCAATCTTTTTTTCTCTTTTTCCTCTTTCTTTTATCTTTTTTTTTTTTTTTTTTTTTTTTTTTTTTTTTTTTTTTTTTTTTTTTTTTTTTTTTTTTTTTTTTTTTTTTTTTTTTTTTTTTTACTTTGCTTTATATTATTTTCATTATCTCTGCAATTCTAACCAGTGCATTAACAGTTCCACATAAGTCGTCAACATCTGTCTCCTCATCGGTTATCAGAGCCTCTTTAATTAAAAAACAACTAGCTTTTAATAAAAAAGAAATTGAAAAAAATAAAATTTATACTAAAGCAAAACTTTATAATGATCATGCTTTTGTCTATATTATTCAAATTGGTATTGGAGGTTCATCAACCCAATATTTTACTGTTGCTATTGATACTGGAAGGTAAAAAAAAAAAAAAAAATTAAATAAAATGATCTACATTTTTTATACTATGAATTTTTTTTAAAATAATTAAGAGATTTTTAATTTTTTCCTTTCTCTTTTTTGCTTTTTAATAATAATAATAATAATAATATTGATCATAGTGCTGATACTTGGATCCCTTCTTCTAAATGTCCAAAAGATATATGTCAACTAGCTACTTATGATTCTGATTTATCTGATACTGTGGAATTTTTGGATACTCCTTTTTCTATAGATTATGGTAAAAATAAAAATAATAAAAAAAGTTATATACATATATATATATATATATATATTATAGCGCATTATCATTATTATTTCTGAAAAAAATTAACCACCATCACCTACCTATTTTTTTAATATACATGTATTTTAGCTAAGGGCGGTGTGAAAGGAAACTATATCAAGGAAACCGTATTAATAGGAGGACTTGAAGTGAAACAACAGCAAATAGGTCTTGCATCTACGTTGGACCATATCAAGCTCTTATCATTATCAAAAGAGAAATTTAATGAAACACCAAAATTAGACGGTTTATTAGGATTAGGATTTCAAGGATTAACAGCAGCTAAAAATCAATACAAGCCAATTGTCATGACCATGTATGAACAACGTTTGATTCAACAACCTCTATTTTCCATTTATTTAAACAATAAAGAAGCTACTCATGGCGAAATTATTTTTGGTGGAATTGATCCTCACCATTATCAAGGGGACCTTATTTATCTTCCAGTGGTCCCTTTACAAACCATTAGAATGAAAAAAGGCAACCAGCCTATTTATGCTCATTGGGCTCTTCATGGTCAATCAATTTCTATTATCCAATCATCTTCTTATTCTTCCTTTAATAACGATAATCAGCAACTACAGCAATATAAATATTTTTTTCATAAGAAATCTCTTTTTGTTTTTGATACTGGGTCATCTTATACTTATTTTCCTCGCCATTTGGTTCAATCTATATTAAAAGCCATTTTAAATGATCCTACGCAACCATTGATTTATAATAAGCAATTAGGGGCTTATGAGGTTCATTGCCATCACGATCAATCATCTTCTATTCAACTTGATTTTCCTATACCACTCCATCTTCGTAATAATAATAATAATATGAAATCATCCTTGGTTTCAGTGGATATCCCCATTTCTAATTTAATACTTCCTATTTCTAAGCGTAAATGTATTTTTGGTATTGCTCCTATTGATCAAGATGAAATGGACCCTGGTTATGATAGCCATATGTATATTCTCGGTGATTCTGTTTTAAGAAGTCTTTATCTTGTTTTTGATTTTGGTAAAAAGCAAATTGGGTTAGCTCCCTCAAAAGATCAAGGTGCATCAGTTTTTGTAGTATAGATGTATATTCATTTTTTTTTTTTTTTATTAATTTATTAAATGTAAAAGTAATAAAATAATAGTAATAATAATAATAAAAAAAAAGCAAATAAATAAAATTGGTATTTTCATATAGTTCTTTTCTATCACTATTTCTTTTCTATATACATTGAATGCATTATGAGTTCATTTTATTTTTTTTCCTTTTCTTCTTCTTTTTCTTGTTCAATGGTGTGAAAAGATCTAATTAATAAATTAAAGATAGATCCAAAAAATAAGGCTATAATGGTACAAGTTAAAGTAATCACATTATAAGGCATACTAAAGTCTGGTGTAGGTAAACTAACTAATAATGTATCTGTATAAATTCTAGAAGTCGAGTTGATAGTAAAGACTGCAGAACTACAAGTTGAATAAAATCAATAAATTTTAATACGTATATATACGATTAATAAAAATAAGTAAGTCCATTGTATATTATTATCATTATTATCATCCTTGTTATTATTACTACTGCTATTATATTCATTTGATTATTATTCTCTTACCCCACGTCAAATCCTCTATTAGCGTCTGGTCGATGTTCTGTATATTTTAAAAAGGTTTTATCGAAATCAATGGTCATAGTGATAATACTTGAAGGCGGAACATTTAATAAACATTCCAGCATATTAGGTCTTGAACGATCAATTCCAGGTTGATAAAACATGTTTTGTAAAACAGATGATGAATTGTAATCATCGGATGTTGATACTGCTGAGGTAGATGTGATTTGAATATCAAAAGTATGTAAATATAATTTCAAAAACCATGGTATGGTATCTAAGTAAATAACCGATACACTATCTGTTGGATGATCATTATGCAAGGTGATTCTTAATCCTCCATGTTCTTGCCCATACCCAGTAAAATACCGATTGGCATATATCATAGGTCGATTAGGTGTAGTAGCTAAAATAATAATATTAACAAATAATAAATAGTAAGTAAAATAGTTCATTTTATTTTTAAATCATCCTATTATCTGTACTATTCAACTTTTACTTACGATAATCAAACGCATTTTCATTCCATCTCATGCTTATATCCAAAGGTTGATGATTCTCCGCTAATGATATATAAATACACGTACAAAAAAAATAATACAAAATAAATATTGCATATTTAACATAGAGATATATAAAAATTTTATGTACCTATCTATCTAACTATTTATATACAAGTATGCTCTCTACCTACCTTTATGAAGGTCAAAAACAACCAAGGATTCATTAGTAAAAGTTGGCATAGGACTTATTTGAGGAAGGTTATATCTATCTAAATGAGACTGATGAACTAATACTTGACTTGAAGTTGCCATGGGACAAGCACCAATTAATTGTTTATCAAAGATGCTTGCCAAAGACCAATCTCTACGACTTGTTTCTCTTACTGGATCCATCACTGACGTTACGGTTTGTTTTAATTCTAATATTTGCTTTGTGCATTCTGAATCACTACATTTAGAGGATGCATGAATGGACATACTGTGAAAATGGGAATTATAGATTTTATGTGGATTCAATAATATAGCTAATCCTGTCTTCAATAGAGTAAAAAGAAAAGAAAAAGAAACATAGATATAAAATAAATTAGTATATATTTAAATGTTAATAATTACATTAAAATCTATACACGTATTTTTATCATTTTTATTTTTAATTCTCACCTTAGATTTACAAGGTAATAACTTGACCCAAGGTGTTAAGTTTTCTGTACAAACATTTTCATGAGGTAAAGCACCATACCTTAAAGTTCCCGTATTTGTTTGAAAAGACAATCTTGGTTCCGTTGTTAAAGTATCGTCGATAAAGTTTAATGAAGCGCAAAATAATCCTGATAATACGTTTGTTAACGACTTCCAGCGCTGATCAACACTATAAGCATATACATAAATTATTATTGTAATAATAATAAATAAAAAATCAACATTTATTTTTTTCCTCTTTACATATATATAACGCATTCTTTTCGTTCTATTTATCTATATATACACCACAATAATTTTGTTTACTTACTCTGATGTTGATTTCATCCAAGCCCATAATTCTACACCAGTGCCCGAAGAAGAAGAAAGAGGATTCCCCCACTCATCATAATTCCATCTTCCTTGTGTAAAAACCAAATCTAAAGCATTCACTTGATATTGTTGCAAGACTTGTCCGATCACTTTAGGAAATAAACTATAATCCAATACTATCAAAAGAAAAGAGGGATATAGAATAAGAAGAATTGTAAATAATAATATTTAATTACTATCGCCGTTTATATTTTGGTTTAAATAATAATATATAAAATAATTTACAAGCTGATTCTGTTTGATAATGGTCTTGAAGAGTAGGTGCTTCCATATGAGTGACAAAGTCAAAGTGAGCTAAGAGCTTTCCATCAGGTAATGGTGTTAACTGTAACTGTTCATTAAAATATTCATTGATAGCTGATCCAGTATGACATAATATTAATAAATAGAAATAAATAGAATAGGTATATGGTATTTTCATTTATATATTTTATACGATTATTAAATATTTATAACAGATAAAAAAAAGTGGAAAAAATATTCGCGTTGGCAATAAATATTTTTTACCTTATACCTGATCTGAGAATGAAATAATTCTTATTCGCTATTTTATCAATTTGCCCGTAGTGATTTATTATAATTTTCATTATTTTTTTGATTAATAACTTTAATGATATTTTGCGTATCTTAAAAAAACATATAAATTCAATTTTAATTCTAATTTAATAAAGACGAAGCTTTTTCTCGTTTTCAAAACTTTTGTTATAGTTTTTATTTTAATCTTATATTATTGCTAAACTACATATTCCTACTTATTTGAACTTTAGCCTTCTTATCTGACTTTAATTTCATTATTTTTTTGCTATAAATCATACCTGGTAATTTTAACTTCCGCTTTTTTGGACATGCAATCTTATTGTCTTCCTAACCCTTTTATTATGATAAAAATAAAAAAAAGTATGTTGGTATTTTTATAATTGTTATATTTCTATAATATATCATCAGTAGTATATATATATATGTAATATCAATGGGAAAAAATAACTATTATAAAAAAATCTCAATTAGATTTATTTTTCTTTTTTATAAAATAAAAATGTCATCAGGAATGTAAAAAATTATACACATTGTACATTAGTTTTTGCATATGAACTGGTGAAAATAATGGTATGAATTAGCATGATAATGAACTGAGATAAATAAAAATAAAAATAAACAATAATTACAACTTAAAAAATAAAAAAAAGATTATTAAAACAGGTGATTTTTATACAAACTGTAGCTCGATATTTACCTATAAAAAGATAAAAATGTTGGAGCAAGCTCACGCCATATAAATTTGACATATATTAAAATAAAATTATAATGATAATATATATATATATATAGGAACATAGCGTAAAAAAATATAGATATTTAGAAATAGATGATATCTATGAGAGTTTTAGTTTCATGTATACTTATATTTGACAGAAACAGTTACAGTATTAGGTAACTTAATATAAAGTTGAGATACTCACAAAATTAAAGCTATTATGGTTATATACAGAACACTTGCAGAAAAAAAATGTTTTTTTTTATTAATAGATAATATAAGCTTTTTTCTATAAAAAAATTATTAGCTTTGTAGAACATGACTGTCAATATAAAGATCTTAAGTTAAAGACTGGATACTTACTCTCATAATTTTGAGGCTGTGTATATTCTTATTTTCCCTTTTTCTAAACTTGTGACATATTCTATAGTATTATTTTTTGATGAGATATTAAAAAAATGACAAAATTAATAAAATCATCATGTGCCTATCCTTTTTTAGATTGGCAGAAATATATATATACATATATATATATATATATACACTATTAATATATTTTGAGACAATGGTATAAAGATAAATACATACTACATTATACATAATAATTTTACTATTATTATAATAAAAATGATAATTATATAATAAAAAATAAGCTAAACTATTAAAATAAGATAATGTTAAAAAGAGAAAATAATATAGTTCTGGGTACATTTTTTTTAAAATTAAGATTCTAATTCCTATTAAGTCACACAATACTATAACAAAGTAGATCATATTGAGTAACATTAATTTCTTTAATATAAATAAAGATCAGCTATTCATTTTTCCTCAATTTTTTTTTTTTTTTATTATTTCATTATCATTTTTATTTGAAAATATAATAAGAATGAAGGTAGCATTGTTTGTTCTTGTATTATTACAATTAGCACTCTGTGTCTTTGGTAAAACAACTTGGCGATTCAACTATTGTTCCGATAAGTGTTCCAATGGATCCCAATACCCTACCTATATTTGTGGTGAAAGCTCTGGTTATAAATACTATGTTACTGGAGGTGATGCTATTACAGATCGTAAATGGAGAACTACTCGTAGTTTAAACACCAAGATGCAAAAATGCTGTAAAAAACATAATAAGAAAGCCTGTACTTTCTTACACTCTACTGGTGTCGATTGGGCTCAAGTTTATGAAGTAACTAATATTGGTCTTTCTGCTGCTGGTATTATCCGTGGTAAATAAGTCCAAATAACAACGATAAGAATTTTATAATCAATTTATTGATTAATGTATTTAATGTAATAATAAAATATTTATATTTTTTAAAAAAAAATTAATATATAATGTTGACTTGCATATTCGTTTAATTTAATTAAAAACGATTTACTTAAAGGATAATGTGTGAATACTAAATAATAATGAAAATATTATTATTATTATTATTATTATGTACTGAGTATAGTAAAAAAAATATTGTATGTATATTTATTTTTAAATATATAATTGAGTGATTGTTTGATTAGTTTTATAGTAGTAATATAGGATATTATAAATATATCCCAATTTCATTTATAAACATAATGGTTCTACAGTTTCATATATTATACAGCTATTTACATTTTTATTTTTCCTATTGTTGTTTTTATCTTTATTTTATTTACTTCTTCCTTCACAAACTATCTATTAAATACCCATCCATCAATATACTTGTATACCAAAGTTAATACAATTGGCTCAGCATGATTAGATGTATTAATAGTTTATACAATAACCGTACTGCTGTCGAGTAAGGACTTCATGCATATTTAAGGTATTACGATATAATTTTGTCCAGTTGTAAGTTCATTTTATGAAAATAAAAAAGATCAGGGGTAGAAGAAAATTCAAATGGGGATGTAACAGATAAAAACAAATTAAGTGAATGGGTGATTTTGATGATTTTGTTACCGCTATATAATTGTTGAATAAAAATGAATAACTTATTGTATAAAAGTATAAGAAATCCGAAATCAATTGCCTCTATGTATTGTTATTTAATTGATAAGTTATTCAGTCTATTTTTTTAAAAAAATAGTATACCCGTTGATTTTAAGTTTGTTCAATTTATAAACTACAATGTTACTGAAGGTACCAGTTTAAGTGTTTTACTTTTTATTTTTTTAATTGAATCATATATTATATTCCTTTCCAATATTTTATCGTTATCATTTTTAATAGTAGATTAAAGTATAGTGCAAATAGCTGTAATTTGAGAAACTATGTTAATCAATCAATAATATATAGGTATTTGGCGATGGTGCAGATGAAATGGAAGCGCGAAGGTCCACCAATGATGTTAATAATATTATCGAGATTGCAACAGTGATTGAATAGCTATATTTTGTAATGGAGAAGCTAGTAATAATCGCACTGAGTAACCTGATTTGAGTGTTAATCTTTTCAAATAATTCAAAAAACAAAATGATTTTAAGAGTACCTTATTCAGGCTATTATTATCATTGTCGTATACTTGTAATACCTTGCCAAAATTTAGGTAGTAAAATTATTTTAAATTATTGGGAAGTTTAGAGTGTAGTATTATATAATTTAATAATAGACCATTTGTTTAGAGTTCTTTAAAATATAAAAAGTTTAATGAATATGAATAAACTGTATAATCATTTTTTAAATATAGAAAAATGAAGGAACATATAATAAATGACTTATCTAAAAAATAAATTAAACTTATTAGCATTTGAGTGCGTACAAAATGACCCCAGATAAGTATATTTGATTAAGAAATAAGAACAAATGTGCGATTTAGTGAATTCCTCACAAATATCAAGTCTTTTAAAATAATGACTAGATATACATATTTTATTGGAATATTCTCGAGAGTTATTTGCATAAAATTTTCCATGCTTTATTATTTTAATCTGTGGACAAAATTGGGAAATGGATTTAAATGTTTGCTTGTTGCTTTAGTTATATTATTTCATTTTTCAAACCATATTTCAAACTCGGTTAATTTTGTTAAGGCTGATAATATCAATATTTGCACTTGGTGATACCAACCCATTTCACAATCAACATAGTCTATTTAATTATAATTTTACCGTCATTATTAATACAGAAAACAAAGTGAGATGAACTGCCAACTGTTTTCATAATAAAAGGTGAGGATTATGCGGATTAACGTCGATTTTTTCTCCAGAGATCATAATTTAATGGTTTTACTTTTTTGATCTTATAAAAGTAGTTTATTTTTTCATCGGCTATTTGCAAATTCATGTAAAAATGAGTTAATTGTTCAAAGTGAGAATAAACTAATTCTATTTCTAAACTTATACACCCAATTCAAAATGGATTATTCGTCCAGTAGAACATATATTTGATAATACTTTCATTATATATATGAATTCTCAATGTTCTAATTCATAAAAGAGACACGATTTCAAACGTTGACCATAGCGACCAATATATTTTTTATTATTTAATGTTTTTGCTTTTACTATTTGAATAAACTTTTCCAGTTATTATATAGTATAAGTATCAACAAAGGGATATAGCGAAGCTGATTGGCAGATTGATTTCATTGTTAAAAAACGATATAATATGTGGTTACGATAATTTTTTGGGAAAAACTCATTAAAACGGGTAGTATATAAATCAGTTGGTAAAGGAGCTATCCTTTTGGTGATTATTGATTAAAAAATACTAAAGTGTGTTTGTGAATTCAGGTTTGTCTGGATTTAATTTTTTTTCAATGGGCTCATTATGAAATAGTAAAAAGTTGTCAGTTTAAAGAATATATATATTTATTCTTTCTTATACTATTTTTCTTTTCTTTTCTTTCATTTATTTATAAGGCTACCATAACTTCATTATTTTTTTAAAGAAAGAAAGAATAATATTAAATAACTATATAATGTGTTGTTTCTCTTTTCGTCGATATCCAGAGCCATTACCAAGTTGTAGTTGTAGAGATCCACTCGATCATACTATCCTGTAATATATATATATATATATATATATAAATAATACTTACTTTTAAAATAATGATTCTTTTAATTTGATTGACCTTTTTTTTTTAATACTATATGTACGTAGTTCATGTCCTGCTATAGCCAAATATCCCATTTATGCTTCGCAAAGGAAATGAATCAGCCTTTGATATTTTCATTTTCAGTTGCACTACCCTTTTTTTTGTTATCAATAAGGTTTCTTTTAAAGAACATTGAACTTTTTTTACTATAATAGTATTTGTTGATAAACATAAAAAATCACATTTAAGTAAAGCTTTCATTTCTATTTACTTTTACAGTTAATGAAGCAATAAAAATAATGTTTTAACAAACCAATGGTATAATCATTCTTTATATGCTGGCTAATAATTATAAAATATAATGAATATTCATCATTCTAAAAAGCAATAATCAAATAGAATATTTATTTGTTTTTCCACCGTTAAAAGAGCAAATTATATCAAGTTATTACAGATCAACAATGTAGTCATTTTCTATATATGCATCAAATTTTTAAAATTATCTCATTCACTAGGTGGTTAAATTAAAAATTAAATATCAAACTATACATTCATTCACTCTCATCAATAATGAACCCACCTACTCGATATAAAACAAAATGTAAAAAAATAGTCATTTTCTATACAGAAACCAACATTCGTAATATGAGTATGAAAATTTGTTGATTTATAAAATAAGATATCGAGAGAGAACTATTTAGTTTAAAATTGGTATAAATTCAAATAAAAAATAATGATGATGAGGTTATTTCATTTTTTTTTTCATTTTTTCTTTTTTGGGTGCAGAAGGAGGAATTTTGTATGTATTACCAATATTACACAAGTATGTATCGAAGGATATTGATTGTCTCACCGTCTTTTATATTATATTTACATACATATGTACAATTAACTATTTTATCTTAATAAAAAATAATAAATAAACAAAGAAATGTAAACGACTAAGGTCTGGAGAAAAAAAGTGTAATTTTTTAAAGCAACGAAAAAAACCATCAAGCATATATAAAAGTGTTTAAAATATATTTCCTTTTGTGGGTTATAAATAAATTTGCCATAGTTGTATCTATAGCAAAACTTTATTTGAACTAAAAAAAACAATATACGGGGCTGAGAAAAATAAATTTTTATGGATAACACAAAAGTAATTAATTATAAAAAAACAAAAAACAAAAAAAAAGGTATATAGTGTAAATGATTAAGCTGCAAAGAAAAGCTTTTATTAAATAAAAATAATATAATATAATTTTATACTTACTGTAAAATAATAAAAAAGTGGTTTTCTTATTAAAAAAAAAAATAGATTTATTTGGATCAACAATAATCTGAAAATATTTAAAGTTATCCAGAAAAAATTGGGCTTTTGTGTACAACAATGCTTTTTTTTTTTATAGAAAATATAATTTTTAATTTACTTATTTCTCTTCCTTTCTTCCTCTTTATTTATTTTTTAACAATAGAATAAAATAATATAAAATATACCATCACAACCACCATATAATAAAACATATGTTAACACCAAAGTTTTTACCAACACTGTTATTATTCATTTATTCATTATGTTATTTTAAAAAAGTTAATGGACAAAGTGGTATAAAACCACGTATATGGCCAGGTTGGATAATAACAATATATTATATTTAGTTACAAATCAAAAATTCTTTCCTTCTTCTTTCTTATCATTATTATATTATTTATATACATATATTATAGGCTGTTCACTTTTACAGTCCACTTTATATTGTTTTGGAGGCTTTCTTGAACCAATAGTAAATAGAACTGTTAGTTATAAAACGCCGGTAAATGAGCATGTTTATATCGATTTATCTATATTTAATAACTTCACAACATATGATCCTTCCAAAATAAATTGGCAAACTAACATCAGTAATACTTTAAATGGAACTCCTTTAGAAGCTATCGGTCGATCAGCCAGTGCACCAGTTTTATCAGATAATAGTTATCTCTTATTTGGTGGGGCTTCAGCTCTTAGACGTGAAGACTCTAATATGCAATATCCATTTTTAAACTATAATCCCCAATTAAACGTTTGGAAAACCTTACCTTTACCACCTGGAAATAATTATACGTAAATCAAATAAATGATTGAAAAAAATTAAAATAGAAAAATAGAAAAGAGTTTTCAATGCATTGATCTTTTATTTAATTTTTATTTTATTTATGTAGTGATTATGGTAATATAATCAATCTCGGTAATGATACAATCTGGGCTTGGGGTGGTTATCAGTAAATATTTCATACCAAAATAGATCCATATATAGAATAAATGAAGGCATTTTGTATTCATTTTCTTTATTTTATTTCTATTCTTTTTTACAGTAATAGGTCTTCATTTTATTCACCTAATATACTTAATATATTTGATTATAAAACAGTAAGTCATTAATTAAATATAAATATAGAACGATCTTTATATTATTATATACTAATACAATAATAATATTATTGCTTTACTTTAAATAAATCTAGTCTACATGGACAACACAAACACAGTTAAATTGGCCTGTTAAAATATCCTTCACCTCCACCTTAGCAAACGACGGTAATGTTTATATTCTTGGTGGCTATTCTAGATCAAGCGATGGTAAAGGTTGGGGTAATGATACTTTTTCTCAAGTCATTCAATTTCAAACACAAACTTCACAATGGAATTTCTTTAATGCTAGTGGCGATAAACCTACCGATAGAAGATATCATACCGTTACTCAAAGTAATATATATAGTACAGCAAAATGGAATTTTCAAAATCATTAATAATAAATTTAATATAAATCATTACTAATACCTCTTACATTCTTTTTTTCTTTTTTTATTTTTTATTTTAGTTCCGAATAAAAATTTACTGATTATTTATGGTGGTTTGGACAGTTTATATAATGGATGTAAGTAGATACTTATATTTATATATACATTTATATGTCTTATGACATGGAATAGTTGTTAAACAAACTATCGTATTATTTAATAGTTTCCTTTCAAGATACTTGTCATGTGTATGACTATACCGCTAATACATTTACAAAAGCAGCAATGCCAACTTCAACAAGTAATCATCGATTTGGCCATTATGGTAATATAGACGGAATAGACGAAAAAGAAAAAAGAAAAAAGAATACTTTCTCTAGAAGTTTAATTTATCTATTTATTTATTTTTATTTTTATTAATTTTGATAGCCACCATATATGATAATAATTATTTAGTTTTGGCATTTGGCTTTGCTGATGCTACCACACCCGCTAATAGTTTAAGCGTATTAAATATAACCGACCCATTACAACCTTCTTGGATAACAACTCCTACTCATCTTGACCAAGACTACGAATCTTATCATGGGTTAAATAAAGCATCGCTAATTGCCATTATTGTAGTTGTGGTGATAGTTGTATTGGTAATAATAATAATTATAATAATAATATAGAGCAAATACGAGATATATATATATATAACACCTATCGACTTTTTTTCAATTTTTTTAATGTATATAGGGAGGTATAATTGGTATATTATTATATATTAGACATAAAAAAAGGCAAAAGAAAAAACAGTTCGTACTGGAACAAGAAGACCCAAGAAAGATACTAGAAGGTAACAATATAATTTTGAAACCAGATGAAGACGATCAATACCACCATGAGCAAATACGGAGAAGTGAACATTTAGGACTATTACATAACGATACACAACAATCCATTAAACCTTATGAAGATCAAACGGATAATGTCACCACAATTACGAGTACAACGGCGACAAATAATACCCATACTAATAGTAGTAGCTCTACAAAACATAAACCTTTTGGGGAGGATTAAGATTACATTTTTTACTGCTATTTTAAAACAGTATCTGTAGCAATAAAGCTTTTTTTAGTACAAGTTATGTATATATTTATTTTAAAAAATAAAATATAAAATAACGTTTAAGATTTATGATGAAGAACTATTTTCGATATTTATGAAGTTTTTTGTATTCATATATATTAAATGAAGATAAAAAACTTAATATTGTTTATTATTTAATAATATATTATATATTGAACTGATATAAATGATCATACAGAAGAGTTATAACTATCAAAATCTAGGTATACAATTAATAATAATGCATTATGCGCATAAATAATAAATATAATACACCAAAAATTACGCCCTTTTTATCTTTTTTGTTCTTATAATTATGGCTGTTTAAAACAAAATATCATCTTTTATTTGTTTTTTACTTTCTAATACCCATTTCTCAAAGTAAACATGTTGTATAGTTTTTTATATTTAATTATGTAAATATATTAATTTGTATTTGATTTTGAAATATATATTTTCAAGCTGTGCCAATTAACTCACTGATAAAAATAAAATTTTTTAAAAATCCTATATGCTAATATTATATATATATATATATATAAAAGTACAATAATCTCCAGCATTAATATCCAATTGTGTCAAGTGGTTTAATAATGGCGGTATGATTAGTATATTTTTTCTATATGTGACTGAATTATCATCATAGAGATTATGAATAGTACTAGGTAATGATATAGTCGGGCCGATAGTTTTTAAATAAATAGGTGAAGATGGCCTTTTTGTGATAGAGCCACTATTTCCTCCACCATCATTATCTCCATCATCGACAATCAGTCTTTTATCATTAATTTCAAATTCAAGCGTTTTTATTATTCTTTTTTGATTCTTATTAATAATGTCACCTAATTGCATCATCCATCTTTTATTTATACGCGTATACCATAACGAAAAATGATCGAGTTGTTGAAGTGGAGGAAAAGGAGGAAGATGCTTAGATGGTGTCCTTGTTAGAATGTCAATAGTGAAATGAAAAGAGGTCATAGACTGAATGTTTGAACATACTGTTATTAAATCTATCAATAAATTTTCTTTGCATATGTATAAATCCTCAAATTTTATATGTTGAATAAAATGACCGATAGGTCGATTATTTATAGTTTTGTCTTTTGCAAAAACAAGAAATTTTTTCAATTGTTGTATAGAATAAAGTTCAATTGTAGAAAAAAAGAGAGGCTGAAAGATAAATTCATACCATGTTTTACATACGCTTGAACAAATAAGAATGTATCTTTGTGGTAAATATTTTAATATATTATATTGTAGTTCAATAGATAGTTTATCCATTGATTTATTTATATTTATTGTTTATAAAAAAAAAATAGCCATCATAATAATTTTTTTAAAAAAAGTCTGATTTTAAAAAATTGATCTAAGGTTTTTTTTATGAAACAACAACAGTCTTCCATAATTCATTATTATTTATGCACTATTTTATATTTATACATATAGTATTGGCTTTTTAATATTATTGGTATATATTGTACTGTTAAATGACATTATAAAAAATGGTCAAGCCATAAAAAAAAATTTATGCATGTTATTCATCAATGTTATTTATTTAATAAATAGTAATGCGTATTAAAATTTTATTTATGAGTATAATAATTGTATGATTTGATACACCATTTATATATGTGGAAGGAAATAAAGATTTAAGTGATACATACCTACGTTAACAATAGAAATAATGACGATAATAAATACTGATTATAGATTTTTTTTCTGTGTATATGAATGTATATTTAAAATAAAAAGCTGATAAAAGGATGTTTAATAATACTTACCACCGTGTCTATTATAATCTGGAACGATGGTAAGAAGATCAAAACTTTTGATAAATACTTTTTTATATTACATCTTTATATTACAAGGTTACATTAGTAAATAAAGATTTTATGTGCTTAGTTTTAAATCAGTTCCATTCTGTATTACTTTATATTTTTTTTTACATATAAAATATACCGATTGTGCACAGGTTACAGTGTTACTAGCTATAAATTCGAATTCGATAATGCACTTCAAGGATAATATTATGTTATTATATATTTTCTCTTTCATTTTCTCTATCCCACCGTATATAATTTTAAAATAATAACAGATATCATTAATTTATAAATACATAATAGAATAAAAAAAAAGTAGCAATGTTCCTGAGTGTTTTATTATAAATTGATTATAAAAAGTTTAATTGAGCAAAAATTGTAAGGGGGTAGCGAATATTTTGAGTTTCAGTTCCCTTTTTGGGTCAATTTAATTTTTTTAAAAATAAAAAAAAATACCTGATTTTTTTCGCTTCTTTCTTTTACTTTATTTTTTTAAAATAAATAAATAAATAAACTAAATATCATATACCCTCTATTCTTTATATATAGATATATTTTATTTATTATTATGACAAAAAAACGTAAATCACAATTAAAATATCGTCGACCTCGCACAGCAAAAATAAATGAACCTTTACTTTCTGAAAAACCAAAATATCATATTGAAAATGAAGAAGAAATACGGCAAGATATTTTGACGGCAATAAAGGAAAAAAATATTGATCAACTAAGACAAATTGGTAAAGACCATGGTTTTATTCATAATAACTTGCGAAGAAAAGCCTGGTAAGTGATACATTTGATTTAAAATAGCAATAACAGTATAATCTTATACATTAATAACGTTATTAATATATATTAGGCCATTATTACTACACTGCACACTCACAAATAAAATTACCAAAAGAACAAGTTATAAATCAAGTAAATATTAACTAGAAATTATATATATATATGTACATGGAAACAAGAGATAAATATCTAATTATCATTATCTATTTATCTACTATTATCAGAAAAACATAAGGACGAGGAACAGGTTTTTTTAGATATAAAAAGATCATTTAACACATTTCCAAAAAGTGAGTTTAAAAATAAAATTACAAAATTGATAATAATAACAACATAATAATAGTAGTAGGAAAAATAAAAACGATATGTTGATACGAAAAAATATTCAACCATATATAGATCTTGATGAAAAAAGAAAAAAAGTGCTACAACAAGAATTAAATCAAGTTATTGTTCAAGTATTGAGAAATTTTCCAAAATTACATTATTATCAGGTAAATAAGATTATTTCAGTTGAGTAAATAATATATAACAAATAATAATTATAATAAGGATTTACACTGATATTTTTTTCTTTTTATTATTATTATTATTATTATTATTATTAATGAGTAGGGATTTCATGATATTTGCGCTGTATTTTTACTCTTATTTGGTCAATCAAATGCAATTCAATTATTATCACATGTGGCTCTGTTTTATTTAAGATATCCTTTTTATTATTACTACTATCATCATTTATAAATCACCAACCATATCATCATGATATAATCCTTAACCCTCTCTTCCTCCTTCAATCTATTTTTTATTTATTTTTTTATATTAATACAGATGCGATGTTAGATTCCTTGGATCCAATTCTAAAAGAAATTGAATTATTAAATACGTTATACAAGTTAAAAGATGAAAAATTATATGAACATTTTCAAAGGTAAAATAGTTAAGAATTCAATTATATCATAATAAATTTGATTTGATAAAATTATATATATATATATATAAGTGAATATCAAACTAATTTTATCTTTTATTTTTATTTTTCTAATATCTATCAATTTATATTAATTAGTATGGGGATTCTACCATACTATTGCCTTAGTTGGATAATTACTTGGTTCAGTCATGATCTAGAGGAATTAGAGGATATTTATCGAATATTTGATTTAATACTATCAACACATCCAATGATGCCACTTTATATTACAGCTAGTCTTGTCATATTAAATTATAAACCTGAAGAGATTAATGACCAAGATCCAAGTATATTGCATCATTATTTATGTAAATTACCATATCAATCGAATTTAAAATGGAAACCTATTTTACAACATGCTATTCAATTATATACCACCTATCCACCTTTTGAATTACAACAACATGCAAACGTTGGTTTATCTCAAGTATCTTCTCTTAATACTTATCATCAGCATTATTTGTTTTGTTCCTCTATTATACAAGATAGAACTAAGAGCGATACCAATGACGATGATGCTATGATGTTTTTAGAAAATAAAGTAGAAAAATGGATTGAACAAGCTTCCGATATCTTGATCATGAGTCCTTTAGAAAGGGATCAATCCATTGACATTTCGGTAAAACATTCAAATAAATTGGCTCTGTTAACTTCAAGAACAAATGGTATGCCAGTATGGATGATGATTGGTGCTGTTGGTTTAGGAACAGTGGCTGTTATTTTATCTGCTAGTCAATCTCCTTCTCAATTATTATCTAGGTAGGTTAAGCATATGTGTATATAAATGTATATGTAAATATAAATAATATATATTCTAATGTATATATATATATATATTTCGTTATTATAGTTGGACATAGTGATATATATAGGGAAAATACATTTGTTAATCTATTTATTTGTAATTGTTATTTTATAATAAATTAATAAAGGGTATTGTATATTATATCTATCAATCAATAATTAAATAATAAACCATAATATAAAATAAGTAACTATTTTATATTATTATTGTAGGGTGAATTATGGTAAACATGAGAATTAATATTTTTATTATATTAATATTGATGAAGTTGTGTATTTATAAAAAAAAATTACTAAAATAATAAATGAAATAAAATAATGTTTATAAATCATTTATGTTTGTAATTCTATTCTTTTCTACAAAATATCGTAAGTATCATTAAAAATAAATATAATTACAGAGAATGATGATGATGGTGATGATGGTGATGATGATGATATAACTGCTATTGTTGCTATTGATGATAAAGGTTGAACGAATTTAACAATATCTATTAAAAGTGCCCATTGTAAGATAATTTCCTTTCACTTTGTTAGGTTGATTTTTATCAGAGTATAAACTTTTTATAGCACTAGATACTTTTTTATTTTTTTCCTTTTCAGCCAATTCCTTATTCACTTTATCCATAACAATAGAAGCTGCGGTGGATGGTGATATTGATGAAGCAACTTTTTTCTTTTTATTGACATTGTCACTGTTATTATCTTGTTCCTTTTCTTCAAGTTGTCGTTTCTTTTTTGATTTCTAATTAAGTTTTTTTTTAAAAAATAAAATAAAAAAATAAAAAATCAATATATGAATATACAAATATCTTTATATATGAATATTTTCTATATATGCTTATATCCTTATTTCACTGTTTATATATTTATTTTACTTTATTTTATTTTTAAGAAAAAAAACTTACTTTTTCTTTTTGTTTACTCTTCTTTTCTTCCATAGCCTTTGTCATAGCGTCGATTTCCGTTTGATTGGTTGGGTTGATAGTAATAATATTAGTGCTATCAAAAGGTTTTGCACAAGATAAGCATTCTTTCGAAGATACTTCTTTTAATGTTTGTTCTGCAAATACACATCCACAAGAATCCAAATATACGAATCGATGTTTGCCATTCATTTCTTTCATACTAACAGGGCAAATAAATTGACTTTTCAATTCCTTTTCCAAACTTCCTACTACGGATGATCCATTTTTATTATCAGATTGATCTTTACTTTTACTATTATTGTCATTATTGTTGGATGGGTTGGGTGTTAAATTTAACTTGATGGTATCTTTCATGGATTTAATATAAGGGCAGATCTTATCACCATCCCCATAAGTGGATTTATCTAATATGTATTCTATTATGACGTCTTGATTATATAGTTTCCCCAGCCTATCTGCTACAATAGGAAGATTTAATGGTAACTATTTATAAAATATAGATATTAAATATATATATATATATATATATATTATTTAGCATGGATCGTTTATATTCTTATTGTTACTATAATTATGATGATTATTTATTATTAATAATACTGTTATTGTTCTTTGTTAGATTTAATAGATTACCTTTGATAAAGCGCAATAAAACCAAGCAGCTTCTCTTTGTAAGTTTGGATTTTGCTTTACTTCTTTTTGTTTTTCTTTAACGAGTTCTATACGTCTTGGAATTGAACCACCATCATTACCCATTTTATGTTATGTGTATATAGTATTAAAATAAAAAAAATAAAAAAGTAACTAAAAGAAAAAGGAGAGGAAAAAAAATTAATGTGAAAGGGCTGTTTTGTAATTAAAAAAAATCGCTTGGCTGAGTTTTATTTATTTATTTTTTAAAAAAAACTAATTGGTTCTTACTACACCAATGAATTTCAAGTATATTTTATTTTTTATGCTTAATTAGTGTCAAGAAAAAATATTAACACTGTATCAATTTATATTATATATATCATTACTATTAGACAAATACTTTTTATTAATATTTAAATTCTATATTTAAAGGCATTAAAGAACAAATTACAAAAAAGAAACATATATAATAGTCTACCAAGTTAAAAAAAAACCATGTACCTTATAACTTAAAGTCTGTCTATGAGATTATAAAAACATTGAAATTTTAGTAAATGTGAAATCAAACTAATGTAGAATAACAATAATATATATATGCATGTATGTATAGTGTTATTGTTTTGTATTTTTTTTTTTAAAAAAAAGCAAATAAGTAAAAGACAAAGCACTAAAGTATTTAACTTTGATTTAACAGGCTGGTTAAAATAGAGTTTTGTATTTTAAGGTTTTTGCGTTTATTTATCAAAGTTACATGGTGTATACATGTCAATTTTTAGGTTAATTATAGTAATTCTAAATTAGGTGTAACTCTTCTTTATTCATCCAGGTACTTTTTCATTTATTTATTTATTTTTCTTCACTTTTTCTTTTTTTTCTTTTCTTTTCTTTTGAAGCTTTATTTGTATTATATATTTAATAAAATAATGAATATTGAAGAAAACTTGAACGACCCTATACCTTTGCTCAAAGTAGAAGGTAAAATAAAAAGAAGAAAAAACATAAAATATAAAAACTTTTTTTTGAAA
>MU612245.1:0-24159 GCA_025201675.1 Cunninghamella echinulata
AATGTTTTTTTTTTTTTTATTCCTGCTAAATTTCTAAATCTGGACTGAACTTAAAAAAAATTTTCTGCTTTTTACGAAAATTGATTCGTACGTTGTTTTTTGGTCCTACCTGATCAAACTAAATATGGTTATCTATCCATTTCTCAAAAAGCTATTTCTTCTCTTTTTTCAATCTCCATTTTTTTAAAAAAGACTCTTCGGATTTTGTTTTTAAAAGATACTAAAGCATCTTTTTTAATATTATTTGAAATTTAAAAGATATTCTTAAAAATAATTTTAAGATTACCATTTTACTTAAAAATGGCATTTATTAAGGGGATAAGAGTAGTAAGAAAACAAGAAAGAATAGAGAAATTAAAAGGTGTGTATCATTTGATATGTTTCATAATACTTAAAAAATTAAATTGAATAATTCAAATAAATCCATTAAATTGATCGTATGATATTCATTATTATTATTTTAGTTGGTGCCATTAGTTTTACCGCATAATCAAATAAAATAGAAGAATATCTCCTTTTTTTTTTTTGTCAATATATATTAATATATATATATATATATATATATATATATATATATTAGTAATAATAATAATAACAATAATAATAATAATAATAATAATAATAATAAATATATAAAACTTTAAATATCCTTTTTTAGGATGGATTGAATAACATAGATTGATATAACATGCAAGGAGAAAAAAAAAAAAAAACTTTTTTATATATACATAAGCCATAATTGTATTTATTATATATATACATATAAATATAGATAGATAGATAGATGGATATATTTACTTGATTTTTTCTCTTTCTTCTTTCTTTTTCTTTCTCTTTCTTTTTTACTTTTATTACGAATATAATATATATACATATATATATATATATATATGTACATATATAAAAAACAATATAGAAAGATACCATTATCATTATGTTTAACAAATCATTATCAATAGATCTAATAGAACCAATTGTATATTTACATGGACCAAAAGATAAACATACAGTAAATATTTTAAGAGGTATTATCAAATTAAAATTAAAAAAATCAATACATATGGATTCTATTACTATTCAATTTATTGGTATATCCAAAACACTATGGCCAGAAGGTAAAAAACATAAAAAACCCATCGCTGAGTTTTAATAAACGAGAATATTGGGATCAACATGTTCACGTTATCTCATTTATTTATTTTTAGCATCACAACATTGGGATAAACAAATACTAGTAGATACCGTCATTCCTATATGTCGATCATCCATGTATTTAAAAAAGGGCACTCACGTCTTTCCATTTGAAATACTATTATCAAACTCATTATCGGAAAGTATAGAATGTGGACTGGGCCATGTAAGGTATAAAATCATTTGTCAGGTTAATACTTCAACTCCTACTTGGAAACCCTTTTCAACTTGTAAAGGGTTTAAAGCAAAGCAAAATGTTATCCTTGTAAGGCTACCGTCCCAAGACTCACCTCGCTGCATCACTCAAACTCACCATATCAATGAACAAGACCAGCTGAATATAGTATTAGAAACGGCCCATCTGACCCCCGGCCATTTACTACCTTTTACTTTACATTTTTCAAACCCGGACCATATACAGTCCATTCACCAAATGACAGTAAAATTAATAGAAAGACAAAAATTTAGAGCCCCATCAAGGCAGACTACTCGTATTTTACATCATGAAATCACTTTACAACAAGACAGCGAAGACGAACAATCATCATGGACCATCGACCAGAATGACGTTCGATTTAACTATATGATCCCAGATTCGCGATCACTACAGGTACATCCCTCGACAACAAATCGTATGATACGTGTAAGGCATTGGATTCAACTTTCTTTTACTATTTTATTAAAAAATGGCGACCAAAAAGAAATTTGGATGGATACGCCTATACATGTATTGTTAGCTTCTTTAGACGACTATTTAACATTACCTGCTTACCAACCTTTACCATCCTCTTCTACTTCTTCAACTACTTCTCAAACTACTTTAGATTGGTCATCCATTTATTTATCTAAAAAAAAGAAAACAAATAGTAACTCTCATGCTTCCAAAAACCATAAAAAACTATTCCAAATGATAAACCCATCTTTACGACAACAACAACAGCAGCAGCAACAACCACCTTATCAATTCTCTCCTTCACCATCTTCCTCTTCCTCTTCTTCCTCTCCATCAAAACCTAATATTTGGATTTCGAATTGGTATGCTCGTCGTAAGGAAATCTTTTGTTCACCTTCTTTACCTTTGCCACCGTTGTCTCAGCCCATGCCACCTTCTTATGATGAAATTCTTTCGCCTCCTGCTCTCCTTAATGTATCTTCATAAATCAATTTCCTCCTTATCCCTTTTTTTTATTTACCTATTTATTTATTTATTTACTTTTTTAATCTGTTTTCCTTTCTCCTTTTTTATTTACTTTTTTATTTATTAGAAATGCTGTCATTATATAACTTTAATTCCCTTTTTTTATTTTTATTTTTTTTATTAGTACAAGTATAAAGTTTTACAACTTGTATTCATCAAAAAAAAAAGAAAAGAAAAAAATTAAAATTTCATTGTTATTATGATTATTATTTAAAAGAACAAATAAGTAAGAATAAATACTAAAATAGATACAGATAAAAGAACTTGAGGAGGATAGCCTTCAGTAGGTAATGATGAGGTTTGCATTGCATGTGCAGCAACTGTAGTAGAAGAAGATGAGGATGAGGAGGATGAAGACTTGTTATCTATAGATTGTTTTTTCAATTGAATGATTTCTTGTTGTTGTTTTCTATTTTCTTCTTCTAAAGTTTGAATGGTTTGTTTTAATTGATCTTTTAATGTTGTTACAGTTGATATATCCTTTTCCTGTTTATTTAATTGTTGTTGTAATGTGGTTTGTTTTAATCTATAATCTACTATTTGTTGATCTAATAATTTTTTTTCGTTTTCTAAATTATTTATTTGTGTTTGTTGTTCTTGGATAGTTTTTTCTAAGGATATGACAAGAGTAGATGGTGCAGATGATTCTTGTGATAAAGTGGTTATATTATTATTATTATTACTATTGTTATTATTATTACTATTATTATTAGGAAGAGTACTAACAGATCCATTAGTAGTAGTAGTAGTAGTAGTATTTAATAATGATGGCGTTTGTCTTGAAGTATAATGTGATGATAATGAAACAGAGGAAGTATTCGCATCGTTAAATAGTTGAGAATTAGTATTAGTATTAATTCTAGGTGGTTGACTTGCTGAAGCTCGTCTGGCTGCATCAATAATAGCTGGTAAGGTGGATACCAAAGTGGGTGATGGAGGTGGCGATGATTGACGAGCAGGTGCATCATCTTTTACTGTTTCCATAACACTAGGTGCATGTGATAAAGTTGGTGTAGGTGGCTAAAGAATATAAATATATAAATTATTAAAAAAAAAAAAAAGATTATTATTATTATATATGCATATATTATACTAACATCACTTACATTATCTTCCAAGGATTCATCATTTAAATAAGGCTGTGGTAACTCTGGTGGTAAAAATACACATTTTACTTTATTCTGAGATATAGAATCTTTATACTCCGTTTCTATATGATTCCACTATATATATATATATATTAATATGTATATGTACATTAATGATACACTCTTTTTTTTTTCCATCTACAAATAACCCTTTCTTTCAATTTCTATATCTTTTTACCAATTCAATCATATTCCAATCTAACCATTCCGGTTTGACTACTGCTGTTTGTACTAAAAATTTGTCCTTACATTTATAATCTGGTGGAGGTTCTTCTCTAAAAGGCTGAAAAACAACTATATATATATATAGTTTTTATTAATAAAAAGAGTGAGATATTCATATGCCAATGAAATAATTTATATGTTTTTATATATACTTGGACAAAAAAAAACTTACTTTGCACTTCAACATGACTACCAGGCTCAATAATACTTGAATTGGGTCTTACACAATATTTTTTGGGAGCTGTTGTTTTTACTTTAAAAGCAAGTGGTTCATTACCTACATTTTTAACATATAGAATTTCTTCAATAGGTTGTGTCAGAGGTCCTAAAAAACATTTTAATAAAAAGGAAAACAAGTAAATAAATACTTTCTTTTCTATTATTATTATTTTTTTTTGATTACTAGTTATTACTTTTAAAAATAAGCTGACTAGGAGGATCTAAAGCAACAGACATTAAGGAAAGAAGATGGCTTATTTTTATAAAAAAAAAAAAAAGAAGAAAAAGAGATAGAATAAAGTTTTTTGAATTGTACCTTTTTTTACAATTTTTTTTTTAAATTCCAGACATGGTAAGTGTTCACAATATCCATGTGATAAGCCCAGCTTCAATGTTCTCATAACCTTTCCTCTACTTGAATCATTTATTATTGTATTTTTACATATTAATATAATAATAGCAATGAAAATAATAATAATAATAATAATAATAATAATAATAATAATAATAATAATAATAAAAACAAATAGTATATTGTCATTATTATTATATAATGAAAATAAATATGAATATATCTTTCAACTACAGTCCATTAAAAGTAACACAAAATGTGTCCATATTTTGTTTTTTTATTTTATTTGGGGAATATAAATATAGAGTAATACAAGTTTTATTGGCTATGATTTTATATAATGCACTATTTTTAAATGTTGAACAGGATTCATTATTTTTTAAATATGATCTTTAAACTTTCTATATAGAGCCTGCCTATTTAAATATAGTGGAGTTTTTATTTCTTTTTCCATTTTTCTACCATCTTTTTCTTTTCTTTTCTTTTTTATTATATTTATGAACCAAATTATCGTTTTCGAAAATCATTTATTAAGAGTACACTGGGTTCGATCTTTTGTGTAAAGCTGGAGAATATGAATTAATAACACAAACCTCGTAATTTTTATGTGGTATAAAATATTTGCAGAAAACTGAGTCTCATAATTTGATATCAAGAAGAAAAAATATATCAGACATATTTAACTTATATTATTATTAATGCATTGATTACAATTTTGAAAAGTAATATTTAATTATATACAACTTTTTTTTTTGGAAAAAATATAAAAACAAAATAGGACGCCTAAAATGCATTGAATTCCTTTCTCTTTCTTTATATTTAGTTGATGGGATTTTTTCTTAATTCATTCAAGAATTAGCTACTTTTACCAGTATGAAAATCTGGACATTCTACTCAAAATCGCCGGGGTGTGCCTCGTTTATGTGCACCTTTTATCAACAAGAGGTGGACTAAACTCTTTCTCTGATTTACATATTTGTTTTGATATATTTTTATTTTTGTCTGTCATTAAATTATAATCATGGCATGTTTTATAATTATTTTTCTATTGATACCACTAGTATTTTATTTAAATCATATTATTCATTATTATTATTTAAAAAAAATACCTATATTTGTTTATGAGTATGCATCATGATTATTACTATTGTTAAAAATTTTTCACATATATATTATGCATGAATTAATTAAACAAATATTGATAAAATAACTTAATTTATTAAATTATAAATGATATTTATATATTAACTATTATCATTTGATACTATTTTTCAACGTTTTTATTATAAAAAAAAAAAGAAAACCTTGAAAAGGAAGTTTCTTTGTGGGCGCGAAGTAATCTCCAATTTTATTATCTAGTTTAACTATTTGAATATCCAAATAAGCAGTGGTTCATTATCCAATTTCTGCTTTAGTGAAATAAATATAATATTAAAAAGTAAATATCCGATGAAAAATGAAAAATGATTGTCTTGGATAAAAAAAAAATCCTTGGTATAAACCATTCTATTATTACTTTCAAAAGTAAAAATATGCTTTTTTTATTTATAAAGAGTTCGATATATCTACTACAGAATGGCTCTTTATATATGAGCGCCAAGCTTATTTTTTTTAAATCTCCGTTCTTTTTATAAATCGACTTGGAATTTTTTCATTTGTTCTCTTTCGTGTTTCCCTTTTTTTATTATTATTTTTTATAACATAATTTTCTATTTATATTTATATATTTATATATTATTATTACTATTATCACTATTATAAAATGGGCGTATTAGATGAATTTAAATCTAGAAATTTTTCTTTATACGCACAATGGGGCGGTGTTATATCCATTATTTGTAAAGAAATAGAACAATAATAATAATAAGATATATCACATAATAAATACTTTTTACTCATTCTATGTTCCTATTATATTTTATATAGTGTTGATTGTACTTGGTGCTATTTGTCTAACTGGAAATGTTCCTTTTTCAATTATTGGATGGGTATTTGCATTCATACTTTTCTTTGTCGAAGTACCATTATGTATAAGGGTAAAAAAAAATACTTTATATAATAATAGTAACATCAATAATAAATATCATAAACATTTTTTAAAAAAAATAATGATTTTTTAATATAATTATACTATTAGTTTTGCCCTACAAGTCCTAGGTTGTAAGTGAACTATATAGATTAAAAGAGAAAGGAGAAAGAGAGAAAATGCCAAGTGAAAGTTTTTAATATATATATATATATATATATTGTATGTATATGTATTATTCTTATTTAAATAGTGATAGCTTTGTATCCAAATTTGAAAATTCATATTTACGTGCAGGATTATATTTAGTTATGGCTATTATCATGTTTTTATCAACTACTGTAAGCAAAACCATTCTTCTTTTACCAGCAGTTATTTTATTATTCACCTCCATATTCTATCGTAAGTTTCATAATGAAAATATTAAGTGGTGTTAGAAAATGAAAGCGAGAGTGGAAATATTGACACAAGATTATTATTATTATTATTTGGTATGGTTTTTTAAAACATAACTAGTTATAGCTGCGGTCAAACAACAACCTCATGCAAGTTCAAAAATTTTAGGAGGTACAGGTGTGGATAACGTAGTTTAAAAAAAATCTGTTTATATCAATATATATCATTTTTAGTACAATTATATATTTAATTTTTAATTAATTAATAATAATAAAGAAAAAGAGAAATGTTTAATTATTTATTTATTTATTTAATTGGATTCTTTAAGAGAAGCAAAATAATCAACGAGATTAGGACGTTGAGTAAAAGTATTTACAAATTGTTGAAGATTAGGATAGTCTTCTAAGAGACCGAGAGCTTTATCATCATCAATAATATGATAAACAAGGAAATCAGGGTATGTGATTTCATCGCCTAAAACATATGGACCTTGATGTCTACCATAAAATTCATTCAAGATACCCAAGTATTTTTTAGTGACCGTTTCAACGTGTTCCTTTAATTTAACTTCATCAGTTTCCCTGATAGTTTTAAGCCATCCAAAAAGATAATCACCTCTTATGTCAGCAACAGTATCTAAAAAGTAGTCTTCTTGATCATTCTTACCCATGTATTTACCTAACTTTTTACTTAAATATCTCATAGTAGGAACGACTTTATTATAAAATTGGCCATCGATTTCAACAGCAGGTAAGGTGGTAGAATAGTGTTTTTGAGCAAGCAAGTTCTTTTTTACATCAGATTCCTTAAATTCGTCTCCTGTCACTCTAACATATTTAAAATCAATACCAGCGTCCTTCAAGAATAAGTTTAAATTTTCTCCCAAGGCAAGAGTACTAGATCATAGCGATAATAATAATAATCATCATATAAATAAAAATTCATTTATATATTTTATCAAGAACATTATTATATTATATAATATTTTTTACCTTTTAGCGCCAGCAATGGTAAAGTAATAAAGAGTTACGTTTTCAAAAGCCATTATATTATCTATATATTTTTATAATTATTGTATTAAAGTAAAGAATAAAAGAGAAGAAAAAAAGAAAAAAGAAAAATGCTTTATTTATAGGAATTAAAAACTTTAAAAAAGAACATATTACGTAGTGACATGATATAATATTAGGTATGATTATTAATCGATTTGCAGCTCGTCATACTACGTATATACAATTTTTTTTTTTTAAAAAAAAAAGTGTTTCACGGAAAAACTCTTTCCGATAGCCAACTTTTAATGGTTCTACCCCTCTTTTTCAAGATGGTTTTCATAGTAAAAGATGTACTGTATTTAATTTAACAATAAATTATTATTTATTCCGATTACTCTAACCTTTCGCTATTTCAATAGATATTTTTTATATTGGTCTTTTTTTACACATCAACTCATATTTATTTATTTTAAAAAATAAAAAGATGGTAGTACACGACTATTTTGGTAAAAGTATGATTAAGTGTTGAAAGTCCACGTAAACAGCTAATACTTTATTGTAGTAAATTAATTTTAATGGTACATAAACGAGCCACTATTACTATTATTATTATTATTGTTATTATTTATTCATTAATTAACGTTAGTAATATAAGCGTATAGTGTCATTCTTCTCATACTATTTATAGGTGTAATAGAACAACTGGTCAAATTAGCAGCTATCATACTAGTAGTATAGTAAGATTACATATGAAGGTGGTTTAAAAATGTATATAAATAACTTTTAAAATTTCCAATGTACAATATTGTTAAATTAATATAAAATAATAAACAAACCAATAATTCTTTACAATTTAAATTTAAACAACATGTTTATATCCGTATACACACATACGTACTTTATTAATGTTATATTCTAATAAAATTAAGCATAAAGATATATATTACATAAAGTTATTTGTTGCTTAGAGACGTAGTATCTGATCTGATTATAAATCAATTCATTATGCTTCATATTATTTTCTAGAAAATATAAATAAAAAGCTTAAATTTACTATATTTTTTTAAAATATATATATATATTGAGAGAGGGATCACAAAAATATTTAAGGAGTGTGAGGAGGATAATTTGATTTATAAGCTTTTTGATTAGTCATTTTTTTGGGGTTTATGTATTACAAAATGCAAACCAAAATAGGTAAAAACTATAAATACGCGAGATTTTTTATTTTTATTTTCATTTTGTTTTAAATCAATTAACAAACAAATATATTTATATATATATAAAAAACATGACTTTTGAAAACGTTACTCTCTACTACTTTAACATTGCTAATGCTAGAAGGTAATAATGAAAAAATCAATCAATCAGTCCATCTATAATAAATTCATTTTAAATAAAACGCCAATTTAACTTATATTTTTTAACTAATTTTTTTTAGCACTGCTGCCTTGGGGGAAAATTTAAACTTATTCTTGAAGGATACTGGTATTGATTTTAAATATGTTAAAGTGACAGGAGATGAATTTAAGGAATCTGATGTAAAAAAGAACTTGCTTGCTCAAAAACACTATTCTGCCACCTTACCTGCTGTTGAAATCGATGGCCAATTTTATAATAAAACCGTTCCTACTATGAGATTCTTGAGTAAAAAATTGGGTAATTATATTGGTAAAAATGATCAAGAAGACTACTTTTTAGATACTGTTGCCGATTTAGTGAACGATTGGGGAAGCTCTGTCTATAAGGTGTTCCGTGAAACAGATGAAGAAAAGTTAAAAGAACAATTTGAAACAAATACTAAAAAATACTTGGGTATCTTCAATGAAATTTATGGTAGACATCAAGGTCCATATGTTTTAGGCGATGAAATCACATACCCTGATTTCCTTGTTTATCATATTATTGATGACGATCGTGCCTTGGATCGTTTAGAAAACTACCCTAATCTTCAACAATTTGTAAATACCTTTAAGCAACGTCCTAATCTTGTTGATTATTTAACTTCTGTAAAGAAATAAATCAATAGTTTTATTATTTTTATTACTCTTATTTTTTATGATCTAATAAATAATACGTATACTTTTTTAACTCTAAAACATTTGGTCATTTATTATTTGTTTTTTTTTTTATATCACTTCCAACCCTACTATCCCTGAATAAAATAAAAGTACTTGAAGTTTGATCCAATATTAACTAACTTTTTTTTTATTATTATTATTGTTGTTATTATATATTTATTTATAATTATCCGTTTCAATTGGTGGTTCATATAAAATGATGATGATGTGATGATGATGAAAATGAGGATTATATATATATATATATTATATTATATATATTTTATTTTAAACAAAAATGCTACATATAAAAAAATTCAGGAGATATTGAAAAAAAAGTGATAGAACAGTAAAGTTCAAGATTTGATATTAACTTAAAAGGGGTGAGGAGAAGGAGCCGTCATAATCCTTTAGAATCTAAGTTTGCTGAAGAACCACTTGTTTTTACCAGTTTGATAACGTTCTTGGAATAATTTCTTGATAAGCTATTTAGTATCAACAAGTTGTTAAAAAATAAAAAGATTTTTTTTTAGTTTTTAATCATTGTTGACGATTCCCTTTAATATATATATATATATATATATATGTGTGTGTGTATGTATGTATGTATGTATGTATGTATTTACCTTCTTGGATTCAACACGTTGAGAGGGATCTTGGAAAGTTTCAGTAGAAATGGTACCTTTAATTTGTTCCATATCCAAGGCATAACTGAAAATGCATTTATCAAAAAAAAAATACGTTTAGATATATAAATATACACATATACATTAAAAAGATAATGAACTATCCTTATTTTTTGTTGTTGCTGTTCTGCTCTTACCGAGTAGGCATCATGTGGTTGTAGTTAATGATTTTAATGAAAGGCTTTACACGAGAACGCTTGGCGATCTTCTTCTTGTTCATGGAACGAGTAACCTTTAAAGGAGCACGTTCAACACCAGCAACAACGGCATAACCGTATTGTCTGTTCTTTGTACCTTCATCGTGGTCTATATATCATTAAATCGTATTAAAAAATATTAATTAACAAAAAAGGAAAGATAGAGTTTGTGCGACAAAAGAAATATAAATAATACATACTACGAACGACGACAGCTTTCTTGCCAGCGTAGCGACCTTGCAAAATAATGACAACCTAAATTCAAGCAAATATATAATGAATTTAGTTGTTGTTTTTTTTCTAGTCTCTATTATTCAATTTTCGTCTTCTTATATATATATGTATGTATGTATGTATATTATTGTTATATCGATGCTATCATAAAATTGTATTTTTTTTTATTCCAAATTTTTCAAAAATGTCATTTTTATCGTTCCGATTTTTTTATTGCATATATTATCCATCCCATCCCATCCCATCCCATCCATCCATCCATCCACTTGTTTTATATAAATACATCATTTTTTATCACTGAAAGATATATAGTTGTCTAAAAATAATACTGTCGATTATATTGGTTGATAATGATGGTAATTAGATACGTACTTTACCAGCCTTAATGAACTTAACCATGTTGCTCTATGATAATTAAAAAAGGGAAGGAAAAAAAATTGGCTATTTGACCAGAGCCATCAGAAAAAAATCTGTTCGAAATGAATTTAATCGGCGATTTAATTGACTTGATTTCAAGCTTATTTTAGGATATGGACTCAAACTACTATGTATATATATATTTAACAGTACTTCTGCATAACCATTTCGGTTATTCAGTAAAAACTTTATTGCTTTTTATTTTATTTTTTATTAGTTTCATTTTTTATTTTGTTATTTTTTATTTCTATTTAAGTAACGAATGTGAATTTTTTTATAATGGTCAAAAAAACGGTAAATAAAAAAGGAGATAATGCCATGGAAATGAATTATCAAGTGGAAAAAGTTCAACCGAAAATTTTACCGATTCCCTAATATTATTCAATTTTTCAGTTAGAGTTATTAAAGGATAAAATGGAAGAGAATGATAATTCTATTGACAAATAACAAAGAAAAAAGGCGAAAGAGGGTCCTAGTTATAATATATATACAAAAATGGATAAGTATAGGCTAATAGTAGTAACGTAAGAGAAGCTCATAAAGCTAGCACAAGTTGAAAGACAATTTGGTGTTCATAAGCATAAAACTCAAAAAAAGGAGAAGAGTATCATGAAAATTGGTCACTTTTTTATTTCTAAAGAAAAAATTGAACGTAAAACAAAAACATTATACGACATTCAAATAGAACTTACTAATGACTTCATCGATAGTTACTCATCTACTCCTGTTGATTAGATAATAGAATAGTTATTTAAAATTTTTGAAGATTTAGTTATCAATAATATGCAGTTTGCAAGTTTATGTAGGAAGAATATCAGTTAATGTATAAAAAAATAGTATTTCATTTACTAATAAGATTATCTTAAGAAACTACCAATAAAAGTTATAAATGATTGTTACAAGTATTGTATATTCGTTGATGAATGGTGTTTCGATATAGATATTTGAAGTAATATTTGGGGTTTCAAAGGTGAAATACTAACTGCATAAATTTTACCTATAAGAGCAAAAAATCTTACAATTTTTGATGCTAGTCCTTATTATGCTACTGTCAATATTTCTCTCAAAAAATCAAATATATCAAAAAAAAAAAAAAATTAGTAAAGGCACTAATACCAATTACTATATTAAACTTTTACTAGATACAATATATGTTATGGAAAGTTACTCTCCTATGAGGAATATTTATATTCTTATGGATAATACCTTATTCATCAAAGTGAACAAGCCTGACCTCAATCTAATTAAACAATTCCAGTCTATTGGAAAAATAAAATTAAACAAACCAGCTTTTAAAGAGAAACATTTGTCAAAGGGAATTGGAGAGGTTTGTAACATGTTACACCTACAATTATTCTGGATTTATAAAAGTCTTACTCTTTGATTTATCTATTTAAAAAACATTAATATCTAAATTAATCACCAAAAAATATATGCATATTTTAACCTGGTTTGTTTTATTATTATTTATTAAAAAAAAGTGGTAAGAAATGTAGGATAACTAAATTCTCCAAAACTGTAAATTTATCATTTATTTTCACATTAATTTGAGATTATACTCTATATTATTATTTTAGATTCTTACGATTATTAACGTTTAGAAATAACAACTACATATAATTTTAAACCATTACAGAACAAAAGGTAGACGTAGGCAAAAATGAGGGATATACTTTGCTCTAACCATGTTTGGATTGAGGGTATGATAAAAAAAAAAAAACACATATATTATTAACAATACGATAAGTTTATATATATATGTTTTATATATGGCACAGGAAAGCAATATTCAATGAGTGCCATTTTTTTTTGAAAATGAATATAGATAATCATTTCTAAATGAAATTTATCAGAGAAAAAACTGGTGGAAATAATAGCCAATAAGAAACGTGTGATCAATTTTTATCAATTTTTTAATTTTTAATTCAAGCATATTCACAAAATTTTTTTAGGCTTCTTTTCTGTTTTCCATTTTCTATTTTTTTTTCTTTTTTTTAATATTATTGTTATAAATAATTAAAGAGTAATACAACATGGGTCAAACATTATCCGAGCCTGTTACAACAAAAGAATCCGATGAAGGTTATGATAAAAGAGTCATGTATGCTGGATCAAAGATGCAAGGATGGAGAATCAGTAAGTTTTATTTTACTATTACGAATTGAAAAAGAAATTTTGATTATTTTTCGGATGCTGTCTTTCTGTATATATATATATATATATATATATATGTATATATGTATGTATGCATGTATTAAATAAACTCCATATATTTATATGCTTATTATAGGTATGGAAGATGCTCATGTAGCTATACCTTCATACGCTGACACGAGTTCGAGTTTTTTTGCAGTATTCGATGGTCATGGAGGTAAATAATAATAATAATAATAATAAATAAATAAATGTAATAATAAATAACTTTTATTACCTTTTCAACTTATTATATTATTTTATAAAGGCCCCTCAGTAGCCAAGTATTCAGCTAAGCATTTACCCGATCGGATATTTCTTTCACCTTCATTTAAAAATCAACGATACCGTGATGCACTAAGAAAAGGTTACTTGCTTTTAGACGAAGAATTAAGACAAAGTAATAATAAAAATAAACACGAATAAAAAAAACAATTTGAATAATAATAATGACAATATATGTATGTGTATATGTTTTTATAGATCCCTCACTCTTAGAAGATACATCAGGAGCAACAGCGGTATCAGCTTTACTAACTAGAGACAATGTGCTATATGTAGTAGGTATATATAAAAACATAGAAATAGACAGAATATTATTAAAAGTATAGTATTATTTTATTATTACTTTGAATAGAGCAATGTAGGTGATTCTAGAGCAATTATATGTACAAGCAATGGTAAAGCTATTCCGTTATCAAAAGATCACAAACCAACCGATCCTTTAGAAACAAAAAGAATTAAAGAAGCTGGTGGTTACGTAGAGTTCAAACGTGTCAATGGTAATTAATTATATAAAGCATTATGCATCTATAAATATATAATTTATTAAACTATTTATATAAATATATAATATATAGGCAGTCTAGCACTTTCTCGTGCATTAGGTGACTTTACATTTAAAAATAATTCAAATTTACCTCCTGAAAGACAAGCGGTGACAGGTATATATATATGATAACAACAAAGTATCCTATAGAATAAAAAAAAAGCATACCAAACTTATATTTTATTTTTCGAAACCTAGCTTATCCTGATATTACAGAACATGAATTGACAGATAATGATGAATTTATGGTATTAGCATGCGATGGGATATGGGATTGTTTAAGTAATCAAGAAGTTGTAGATTATATCAGATATGAATTAAAACAAAAAAGAACATTAAAAGAAATATGTGAAAATATAATGGATTTTTGTTTAGCGGAAAGTGGAGATATGACAGGGATTGGATGTGATAATATGACTATTATGGTTATTGCCTTTCTACGAAAAAAAACCACCCAACAATGGTATGAATGGATGGCTAATAAAACAAATATCAAAGATCCCCCAGTACGAAGAGCTCCTAAATTACCTGTTAATGTAGTCGTTCGACCTGATTCAAATAATAATATTAATAGTAACAGCAATGATAATACAGATGTTAAAAATAAGGATACATCTGATGCAGAAAATATTACAGCAGCTAATACATCTTCTTCAATAACAACAACAAATCCCTCTACCATATCATTATAATCATAATTCTTTAATTTTCTACTCTTACTATCATTTTTTTTTTAAAAAAAAAAATACCTTTTTTTTATATTTTATTTATTTTATTTAAACACATTGTAAATAAAAAGTTTCTAAAAATTGTTTTATTGATCTTTATGAGGATATTAACTCCGCTTATTTGATTCTATTCCTTGTGGACTAGAAAGGCAATTTTTTATACGCGAACAGACGTAAATGAGGGTAATTCAATTATATATCAATGCAAAGCATGGGTGACACTAAAATAACTTTAATAGATGAAGATGATTTAAACAGAAATTGTTTATTGATCACAATTTAATATATATATATAGATGTATTCTTAAACTATATATATATATATATATAAATATAAATATATGTACGTATTGATTACATAAATATATCGATCCTTATTTTAAAAGATGTTGATGAAAAAATCAAAATCAAAAATCAAAAACTTAATGAAACAAGGAGATATTAGGGGTGTAGATCTGCTAAACTGACAAGTTTAATCTAATTATTAACCGAAAAATAGAAAGAAAATAAAAAAAAATAAAAAAACTCGTGGCTCATTTTAGAATTGTTTTAAAAAAAACCTCATTTATTTTTACAAAATAATAAAAAAAAACTAAATTAATCAAGAGGTCAAGCCTCGATTAAAAATAAACAAATAGAGTTCAAATAAAGAAAATAATAATAAAAGTAAAAAAATAAAATAAAAAAAAAACATATATAAATATATATATATATAAGAAGACATAAATAAAAATAAATAAATAATAATAATAATAATAAATGAAAAAATGGTATCAATAAATCTAAGGAATCAGTAAATTAAATAAAACATAAAAATATAGAAAAGCATAAAAAAAGGAATTATTTTAAAACGAGGATTTTTTTTTTTGGATAGTTTTTCTTAGTTTTTTTTTTTGGGGGGGAGAGTTCAGCCATTGATTTTTGTTCTTGATATTATTTATATAATATATGTTAATTAAATATTCATAAATACGATAAAGGATCTTGTAAATTAGATTGTTGAAAAGGTGTAGAAGTTAATGTAGGATTGGTAACTGTAGTAGTAGTAGTAGTAGTAATATTATTAGTAGTAGCAATGTTGTTATAATAATGAGTAGTTGGTATAGTTTGTAAAAAAGAATTACTGGTATTTATATCAACAGGGTTTGTTGAAATGGAAGAAGGCTGAGATATCAAATGTTGTTGTTGTTGTACAATGTAGGGATCATAAATATGAGACATTGATGATTGAGAAGTATTTTGAAAAGCAGATATATCTAATGGGGGCCAAGATTCGTTAATAACAGGAAATATATTCAAAGGCAATGGTGATTGCTGTAATGGCATCATTGGTAATGGGTTATTTTTATTTCCTGTTTTTATATTCATATCATTTGGTTTATTTTTTTTGATTGACCTTATATTTTCAATCAATTTTGAATTTTTAGTTACTATTCCATTTTTTCCATTGTTAATAGGCGAAGTAACTTGTCTTCTAATAACTATATCTTTTTGATTTTTGATTTTATCGTTATTAATATTGCTATTAGAAACAGCTGATATATGATGATGTACAAATTTATGATGTGTACCTTGATTCACCTTTTTTGAAACATTGTTTGTTATTGTTGGTGGTAGTGCTACTGAATGAGTAGGGCTTTTTGGAGAAGAAGAAGAAGAAGATGGTGATGGTGATGATGAATGCTTATTCGATTTATGCCTTTTCATAGATGGTGGGTTTTCTTTTTCTTCTTTAGGTGAAACACTTGAAGATTTTTTTAATGTAACAGATGAAGGTTGAGGTACATGAATAGTTAAACCTGATGTAGTTGAAGTGTCATCTAATAATCTTTTTCTTATTTGCTGCTGGGACATTTTCGTATGTTTTCTTAAAACTTCATGTTCTTTACGTAATTGAAGTATTTTTTTTTTATAAGAGGAATCTTTTTGAATTGATTTCGCCACTAAAATATATAAATATATAAATATATAAATATATATATATATATATAAATATGGGTGATGATGATTATTTTTAAAATTTAAATAAAAATAGAATTCATCCTTTTATTTACCAAATTCTAAAGACTTTGCAACAATCATACTTTTACTTGGTCTTTTTACATTTTGAAGTTCTGGTAAAGCATGTGCTAATTGTTGAAATTTAGTATTAAGACCTTCTCTACGTTGTCTTTCTAATGCATTATGAGCAGATCTTTTATCAAAAGCGGCTACATCATCATTGCTTCGACTAGAAATAAATAAACAAAATATATTTATTAATTATTTTATTTCAATTTGACCCATTATCATGTATATATATATATATCAATACCTTGGAGTCATCATAGTAGATTGATTAACAGGACTCACTTTTTATTATTATAAAAAAAAATAATTAATTTAATTAATTAAGAGCCATTTTATTATTTTATTTTATGAATTGGTTATTTACCAAAAGGAAAAGTGGAGTTAGTCATTGTAACTGTGCCAGTCATATTAGGTGAAGTAGTAAGGGGTGGTGATGAATAATGGTATTGCTTAGGTGGCATAAAAATATATGTAAATATTCTTTTATTTTTATTTTTTTATATCTATTTTATCTTAAAAAAAAATATAAAAAAGAAGAAGAAGAAGAAAAAGAATATAAATTAAATTATTTATTTTTCATATTGAACTATTTACATCTTTTATACTTCAAAAAAA
Organism: Cunninghamella echinulata; assembly: GCA_025201675.1. NCBI lineage: Eukaryota > Fungi > Mucoromycota > Mucoromycetes > Mucorales > Cunninghamellaceae > Cunninghamella > Cunninghamella echinulata. The sequence goes on from MU612245.1 coordinate 17,777, forward strand.
AAAATCAAATGATGATTACTCTAAAAATGGCAAGTAAAAAAAGGGAGGCTAATATATGGAAATGATCTTCTCATCACACTCCCTTTTTTCTCTCTTTCTTTCTCTCTCTCTCTCTCTTTCTCTTTCTTTTTCTCTTTTTTTTGGAAATGAACTTTATTTCTATTTGACTTTTTACTATATTAATCCACCATTTTTATTATACTACTGCTTTCGGTAAAACAATAATAAAAAAATTAGGTTAACTTTTTTCAAATAAACAATGGAGCCTATGATTAAGAATTATAGATGAACAAAAGTATTAAATATAATAATTCGTAGTTAATACATATGCAATGTATTTCATTAGAGTACAGCAATAAATTATAAATGGCATTATATATATAACAGTGTAGGAGTTAAGAGAAGAATTAGGAAAGAGAGTAAAAAAAAAAAAAAAAAAACGTTTCAAAGGGTGAAATGGTCATATTGTATAGATTGAAATAAAACAATAAGGTTCTCCTCCTAGGTAATCTTTTGAAATGATCTTTTTTTTTTTTCTTATTTCCTTTTTTTTTAAACAATTAAATTATGTAAATTTCGGATTTAATTATAATATTAAGGGCAATGCGTTTATTTTAGTTAGTAAAATATATATGCATTTACTAGAAACTATTCCCGTGATCTTTTTTTAAAGGAAATATATGACGAATCAACGAATGCATAGTATCTATTTTTCTTTATTTTTTTTACCCGAAATTCATATATATTAAAATAGCGCACGAACTGGTTTTTATATAATAAATTGAATTGTAATGCTCCACTCATTATGTACAACAATGTGGTGAGGATATGCTGAGATTAAATTAGTACTAGTTGTATATTTTTATATCATACTATGATATAATCCCCCTCCCACTCTCTATCTATTTCTATCCATGCTCTATATTGGTTTTTAAAATAAAAAATGATTAAAAAAATTCAATTTTTATTTAACATCATCAAAAATATAAATATCGATATAAATTATTTATATGTGATATACAAGTATAGCCATTATCAAAACTAGAGAGAAAACTTTTATCTGTATAACGATTTTATCTATTAAATAAAAATTCTTTCTAATAAAAATGTTTTTTTTTTTTGATAATACGTAATAACTATAATTATAATAAATGTGGAGAAAATTGACATAAACTATCATATAAACGCAAACCATTAATACGTATTAAATGTAGTGAAACGCACATTTTTGAAAATGGCCGCTAAAAAAAGGGGAAATAAATTAGGGCGGTAACAAAAAAAAAAGACATGGTTTTAATAGTATTCAACCCGATTTTAAGCTTATTGTTCTTTTAATTTAAATTAGAAATTGAAATTAGAAGGTCTATTTTTCATGACACTTGGTATTGTTACATATTTCCTTTTATAGATGTTGCTATTGACAATTTCTCCTTATTAAGTATTGGGAGTGTAAAAAAAAAAGGCACTAGACTTTCGCTTCTTGTTCAGTATATGAGTGATTAATTCTAATTTCATTCCATGAAATTAACATAATAAAAATACCAGCATATTAATATTAAAAATATAAAAATATAAAATTAGTGATAACAATAATAACAATATAAAAAAATAACAATAAACATTAATCAAAATAAATAAATAAATAATAAAATCTAAATATGTAAATAAGGGTACATCAGATTGATCTTCAAAAAAAAAAAAAAGGGATACGTGGATTTGTAGCACAAAAACAATGAGATACTCGAAATGTTTAAACTTTAGTGGATGGTAGTACAGTTATTATATAAAAATTTTGTCCAAAAAAAATAGAATGGTGTAGATGATAAAATAATAGCTCTACCAACTAAGTTGGCTAAAAAAAAAAAATAGCAATTAAATTGCCAGCCAAAAGATTGTACTCAAACCTACCATTAGTATATAGTAAATTATATAACTAAACAAAAACTAAACAATATTACTTATCCTAAAATTTAAATTTTCTTCCTACAATAAAAAATGACTGTTGAAAATGACTCTACCACTTGTACCAGATTGTTTCAATAGGATATTTATTGATTATTTTTAGAATTAAAATTAGTAAAAATTCTATTTAATAGGAAAGAAAAGTCACCTTGAGCCGATTACGTTGAATTACTCTTATTTGAGAAAATCGAAAAAGATTTCTTTTTGCAGTTTCAATGAATATTTCCCCTGATAGTATTGTGATAATTTTATTCATGGTTCAAATATTTAATAGAACTTCAACACTCATAATTAAGGCACTTAATTTATATAGTGACAAAGGTACTGTAGTATCTCAATTTCATGAATCATATAAGATTCATCATTATATAATTTGTACATGTAAAATTTAGCCACCTATCCTACAGTATATACACATAGAAATTTAATTATCATTTGTTGAACACAAACTTAAATTTTTTACTTGAATATTTTCAAAGTACAAAAAGTAATAACATACAACATCTAACTACCTATTGAAGGAAGTGAACCTCAAAACTGATATGATAACAAAAAAGTAACTTAAAATATTAAATTTTAACATTAGATAAATATTGTTTAAGGTACTATTAATGATATGGGACTCACTTTTTCCAAAGTACAGCAAATCTTCATAAGCATAAATGAAGGAAATGTCCTGGTATATATTTACTAGTAATTTTAATGAAAGCCGTATTTTTTGGCACGGTAATGAAAGAGTTATTAATGGTGGCAACACTAGTAAAAAATAATAATGTAATATTGAATGGTTTAATTAAATCACTGAAAAAAAAAAAGATCCTTTTACTGTAGCTCTGACCCCAATATTGATGAAAGAATTTTTACAAGTAAAATATATATTAATAAATACTGCCATTTCCGTTGAAAGTAAACTAAATATTGATATGCAAACAATATAAATATTGCCTTACAACTTCCTCCACCCTCTTTAATTATCATCACATGGAATTCCAAAAAGCTCCAAATATAATATATATATATATATATATATATATATATATATACTATTGATATGTTCATATACTTTTTTTGATATTGAACAAATATACTATTGACAACTATAATTATAATAATATTGAAGGAATTACTATTATTAGATAAATAATTCTTATAGCTACAGCTGTCTTTCTAAATGTAAGCATTTTAATCATTTTTATTAAAATATTATGCCAAATGATTTAATTGAGTTTTAAATAATAGTAATAACAAAAGGCAGTCAAATACGTTTGTAATAAAAATAAAAGAACTGATCTAATAATCAAACAAACACTAACTGATTACAAAATAATGATTGCAAGTGATGAAACACTATTTCATTTCTTTGATGCATTTAATAATACTGTATGCAAAAAAAAAAAAAAAAATTTAATATGATTCCATTTTTTACATATTATTTATTTGCTTTTTATATCTTTGTGATAAGTATTCTATATTTCTATAGTGACTTCATAAAGCAGCCGATCCACCCGTTCTCATTAATAATAATAATATGAAATATGAAGTGTAAAGAAGAGATAAGGAGGAAAGAAATGAAAAAGGAAAAAAAATGATTCTCTTTTTCATTTCATGTGTTAATAAAGTTTATACTTGGCTTCTATTAAAAAACCGTTGTAAACTTTAATTATTATGTGACCACAAAAGGAAAGAGATATTGTGTGTACTTTTTAATAAAAAAATGCACACTTTTCTAATTATAAAATAACTAAAGTACATACAATTTACTAGCTATTGAATATATATATATATATATATATATATATATTTATATTTATATATATTTATTTATGAAATATAAATGCAAAATAATAACAATAATAATAACAACAACAGCAATAATAATAGTAATAATAATAATAATAATAATAATAATAATAATAATAATAATAATAATAATAATAATAGTAATGATAATAAACTTTGGTATATTATTTATAAAAAAATTGTTACTTTAAAATACTAGAAACTAATACGATCGGGAGCCATTTCTACAACAAGCATCATTCCTTGAATCATGTGAGAAGTGATATGGCAGTGAAAAGCCCACATACCAGGATTATTTGCAAAAACTCGTATTTTTGACCATCCACAAGGAACACCAGACTCTGTAGTATTAATAGGTACAGGATAAACTTGACTTACATCTCTGGGTATAGGTGCTTCATAAGTTCTTATATGCTCATCTTGTTCGTGGTTATACTCTCCTGGTCCATGAGCGATAGGATAATGCTGGAACCCGTGCGTGTGCCATGGATGAGCTATTTATAAATATGTATAAATATGTATAAAAAAACAAATAATATAAACAAATTAATAAATTAATAACCATATATATATATATATATATATAATTACTTACTTGCGCATATACCACTATCCAATAGAGTAGTTGTATGAATAACGACATCGATCACTTCATTATAGAACATTGGATATGTATTTAAAGTATCATCAAAGCCACTGCTATAATCTTGTTTAATAAGCTGTTGATTAGTTTCATTTGTTAATAATCTTGTTTGTAAATTATTGGAGTTAATTAATTGCTCAAGTACCGGAGTTTTCCATTGAGCTAAAAACCTTCCATTAATTTTCCATCTCGTTTTATGATCTTTTGTATATACTTCTTCTGGCATGATAACAATAGTACGATCAGGTGGCGATGTAAAATCTCTGGTAGTCGCAACTGTAGGTGTAGTAGGAGATTTATCAAGAGTTTTTAATTGGGGAAATATCCACTGACTTACAGGTTTTGGTATATTGAAATCAGATACAAAGGTAGCTGGTTGTAAAGTCGTTCTTGAAAATTCTTTTGGTGCACCTTTACAAAGATTTGTTTTAGAAGTAGTTGATACTATTTTCTTTTCTAATGGTTCAGTATCATCATCATTATATATGATTTTATTTTCTATTCCAAGATAATTAAATATAGCACGGCCATAAGGTATTGAATGAGGATCTAAAGGAGCCCATTGGCGGTGGACATCCATATTATATGAGGTACCAGGTAGTTGGTTTGTATTGACTAAAACCGAAAAGCGCTGGCCAGATGCAATTTCTATAGTAGATGTTTCATAAGGTTCAATAAGATTACCATCTACTTCAATGATTGTTAGATTGTGGTTTGCAATTGAAAAACTAACAGTGGTAAAACTAATAGCACCAATGAGACGTAACCGATATACCTTATTAGGAAGTACATCAATTGATGCATAACCAGGACAATTGTTTACAGCTGTAATATTATTGATATTTCCACGACCATTAATAAGATAATAATCTGCAGCTTTCATGCCAGTATAATTAGATCCTAAATAATAATCCAATCTATCTTTACTTGATTGGTTCCACCATTCTGATATTTGGATAACTCTTTCATCATCATATTCATAAGGTCCATCCTTTAATTTGTAACCATTATCCTTTTCATTGTCTTCTTTTTCGTGATGCTTATCAAAAGCTGTACGATTGATTTCATAATCATCTTCATTATTGTGTAATTCTAAATATCTATCAACATCTTCCATATCACTTGGCCATGATTCATCATCTGGATAGACAATAAATGGTCCTTGAATAGTGTCTTCTTGTAATCCGACATGTCCATGGTAAAAAAAGGTTCCTACTTGATCAATAATTTTAAAACGCTGGTGAAATTCCTCTCCTGGTAAAATAGGTTTTTGATTGACATTAGGTACACCGTCGTATTGAGTAGAACCAATTTGCAAAATACCATGATAATGAATTGAAGTTGTTTCATTTGAACCAAGAGAATTGCGCACAATTATATGTATATCGTCATTTACTGTTGCTCTAATAGGTGGAGCAGGGTATTTCCCATTAACCAATAAAACATCGTGTTCAATATTTGTTTGGCAGCTTGGATCTTTCACTTTGCCTCTTGCTACATTTAATTCGTATACACGAAGTTTACCTTCTACATTATTTATCACCGCCAAAATTAGGACAAATAAAAATAATGTATACACGCTAAAGTTTATACTTCTAGTATTCATTGTTGTTTTTTTTAAAAAAAAAAAAGGTATATAGGTAATAAATTTGATATACAAAACGAGTAAAAAAAAGATAAAAAATAAAATATTTATTAAATTTATATTTATATAAAAAAGGGTAAATAGGAAAAATAAAGGACCAAAATGTGAAGTTGTTTTCTTCTTTCATTCAAATAATAACTAAACAACTACTAAAAAAACTACGGATTTATAAACAGAATAAAATAAAAATAAACAACTATTATTAATATTTCCTTTTAGAAATTTTAATTACTATAAAAAATAAAAAATGGCTTTTATTTTTTAATCAATCATATCAAAAATACAAACAAATCAGCAGTATCGATTAAGTATATGTTCTTTTTTTTTTTTTTT